>JAUZNJ010076914.1:6229-24672 GCA_034780135.1 Jordanella pulchra
TCCCCTTGTCTCGTGACAGTTTGGCTGGAAGTCCAAACAAACTGTAACAAGGTACAAAAGAGCAGAGATCTTCAGTGTCGAAGACTGCAGCTCAAAACTGACTCTTCTTTGGAAATAGAGATAGTTTGCGATCAGTCTGCTGCATATAGCTCTTGCTGCAGTGAATTAAGAAATACGTCTGTTGGGTATCATTTATGCACCTGTGGACTAATCATTAGTTTGTTCTTCTTTCCAGTTTTATATGTAAGACTGCACATCTTCACTTCAA
Organism: Jordanella pulchra; assembly: GCA_034780135.1. NCBI lineage: Eukaryota > Metazoa > Chordata > Actinopteri > Cyprinodontiformes > Cyprinodontidae > Jordanella > Jordanella pulchra. The sequence goes on from JAUZNJ010076914.1 coordinate 6,498, forward strand.
GCTGTCTCAGCCCCGTTAGGAAACTCTGGAACACACCCACTCCCATTTGTTCATCCCAACACTTACTCTTGCGGAATTTTAATATTGATTTTGCAATGCTGGACATTATATATATGATAGAACAACTCTAGTTAAATTGCTGATGTGCAGTCAGTATATGAGCCACGGCGGAGCCTGATCTTTGAGCAAATGTCTCACAGGTTTTTAAACACTCATGAGTTACCTTAGATAGCTGGACTCTCTCTGTGCATATCCTTTGGTCAAATCTGCATTTTCTTTTTTTTTATTTTCACAAATTTGGGGCAAAATGGTCAACTACAATCTGAAGCACCTCTGTTTTCTGTTGTGTGTGTATTTTATTCATCTCTTCTTGTTTACATTTTGAAAAATGCAAAACTTGATCATACTGTATATACCTTATGAATTGATTTACTTATCAGAGTAAAACAAAGCTCTGTCCATTATGTAATTTTATAGGGTACATGGAGATGGGACGATGCAAACAATCTGAACAAACACAATCTTAGGTTTAGAAGTAAATGTAAGAAAACATAATCGGACTGTGATATTGAAAGCTTGTGCAATTAAATAGGCCCATACAATAGAGCAGTTAATAAGCCCTAAATGCCTTGAGGAAGTTATATTCTCATCTCATCTTTTTATGTGTTTTATTATGAAAGCATTTCAGAGAAATTTAAAACCTTTTCCAGTAAAGATGTAGGCATGTTGTTTATTATTTCGTTCTCATTACCACTAAAACATGGAGCTGCAACCATTAACCTGACACACGGTGTTGTTTCGAATTAAATTTGGACTAATTGAAACAACAAACTTTGGTTATAAGTCGCTAATGTTTAGACTGGAGATCTAAACATAACGTTTTACACAGCAAGTTTGAATCAATTAAATTTAAAACAAACGTTTAGGAGCCTTATATAAAAAAACTTGCATTTTAGACCCCTTGAAAATCCTTCATCATATATGTCTTTCAATTGTTAATAAACACCCTACTAGAATATGAAGCGTGAACATTTTTTTTTTTTGCTATGTATTAGCTGTTATCAGTCATTTAGGTAGAAATATCAATCATATGAAAAAAGTGTTTTCAAGATAATAGTATCTAATACTAAAGCTATCATACAGCTTAGTAATTATTATGTCATATTAATTATTATGGTTTCCACCTTTTCTTTCTGTTAAAGCCACTGATGAAAGCACTGACCATACCGTTTATGGCAGCACTGAGTCTGAAACAGACCTACTGTAAGTTTTAGGTTAAATGATCAAATAATGAGCTATTAAAGATTTTGCATTCGTTTCATAAATGTCCCATATGTCAAAATGGTTTGTGTTAACTACAAATATGTGAAAAATATTCAATTATGCAATCTTTAAAGATTGTTGAATCTAATCTTCATTGCAGCACGAGTTAATGTTGCAGTAGATTGCTCAGATATTAATGGTAATCTCGGTGTCTGCCTTTTAACACAGTTGTAGCAGTGTGCTCTCTCTATGATGGAAGTGCAGCTCCTCTGTAATGTATCTGTGTAAACATGGAAGGGAAATGCTTGTTCAGAGAGCAGCTGATAGGGGTCGCTTTGTTCAGGTGCGCTGCTCTGTTTTTCTTTTTCAAATTCTGACTAGTGATTTTGACTAAAGTAGACCTGAGCAGGGATCCTTAGACTTTTCCTTACCATCCATAGATCTTCTCACAGCATCAACATTTTATAATACAGCTATGCTAAACATACTTTAGAGCTGATATATATTGAGGTTTCATTTACTCATATTTACTTAATATGCACCCAAAAAGAAACTTTAAATTAATTACATCTTTCAGAAATGATGTATAGAATGCACACTCCTGTAGCTCATGCACCTTTTTTATTTAAAAATGGATCAGCTTAAAGATGTCAGGTAAGTAGTGATCACTGGGGGGAGCTAGCATACAGAAGAAGGTTTTAATGTTTATCCGCAGATACATAAAGAGCTGAAAGATACTCACTGGAAAAAGGAAATAAAGAAACTTTAGCAGGAATGCATTTAAAGCTTAGTGCATATTAAAACTTTAAGAGGATGGGTTTTTAGTCTGATGCATCTGAATAATTACAAAAAAGGAAAGATAATGCTTTAATTTTGTGTCTATTTTAACTATTATTTTAATTGATAACTGTGTCTAGTCATTTCTGTCTAACATGTTATGACAACCCCTCGGCATCCATCTGCTATTTTATTTTTTGTTTATTAGAGCCTGGCTGCTCTCTTAAATGTTTCTGATGCTTGCATTTTTTTAATATTTATTTTAATCTTTTATTTTATAGCTTTCTAAACTTCACACCTCACTGAGATCTCCTGACTGCGGCGAGATTTAGTCTCTGACTAAAGGATTGTTGGAATATTGTTTGGATGAACTTAAATAATAACGAAATAAAAGTGACCGTCACACATAAAGGATTAAACAGGCTTTTCAAACTCAGGAGGCAGGGGAGCTGTCCACAGTGCTGATGCTGAAGTTAGTCTTGGCAGAGAGCCGCTCAAAGATTTTCCTGCAAGCCATGAGTACTGTTCGATCCATGTTGTCTTGTAGGCAGCCAAGATCATAAGCGTAGTTGCAACCAAAGTATGTTTAGTCTGCAGCAATGTGAAACAATATTCTGTACATAACCAAAGAGTAATTTTAGGTCAACTATGGAAAAACAGAGTAAGTTTAAGGCAAGCCCCAAAAAGGCAGAACTGAATTTGATTTGGGATCCCCCAGGAAGTTAGCTAAGTGTCTTAGGTGACATACGAGTCCATCTTAGCTTTTGTTAGATAATTTTGTTTCTTTTCTATAAGCCAATCTTTGTTTTTTTATATTATTCTTTGTTTTTTTTTTCAAACTGTTTGTTTGTATTGTTTATTGTAAAATGAATACCTATTCGATTTCTTTTTTAAAATGCCCTAATTATTTGTACCATCGGTTTAAAGCATTTTGATCCACATATAGAACAATAAAATGCGCTTTGTAAATAAATACTTGCTGCAAGGTAAATCCCTCTTCCATATTTTGCATCAAAAGTTGTAGAATTAAATAGAGGGAACTTTATTGGATTCCTTAAATACCAATCCATGAACTTCTTATGTATTTTTACATAATTGTATTAAAACTATGATCTCATCTTCTCTTCTTCTTTATCTGGGACCAGGCCATGCAGGCAGCAGTCTCAGCAGAGACGCTCAGACTTCCTTCTCCCCAGACACCTCTTGGAGCTCCTCTAGGGGAAACCTAGGGCATTCCAGAGCCAGCTGAGGGACATAGTCACTCCATCGTGTCCTGGGCCATCCCCTGGGCCTCCTCCCAGTGGGATGTGCCTGAAACATCTCCTAAGGGAGGTGCCCAGGGGGCATCCGTAAAAGATGTCCTAGCCGCCTCAGCTGACTTTTGATGTGGAGGAGAAGCAGCTGTTCTCTGAAACTCTCCCTGATGGCTGAACTCCTCACCCTATCACTCCTGTATGGAGTGCTGAGTACCCTGTAGAAAAAAGCTCATTTTAGCCGCTTTTCTTCAGGATCTTGTTCTTACTGTGTGGATCCAGAATTCTTTACCATAGCTGAAGGCAGGGATGTAGACAGACCAGTAGATCGGAAGCTTTGACTTTTGGCTCAGGTCTCACTTTACCACCACAGACCGGTGCAGCGTCTGTATTATACCAGCAGCCACTCTGATCCGTCTATCGATCTCCCGCTCTATTCCCCCCTCACTTGTTAACAGGACCCCAAGATATTTACTCTCCCACTTGAGGCAGGAACTCACCTCCAACCTGAAGGGAACAAGCCATCTTTTTCTGGTTGAGAACCATGGCCTCTGACTTGGAGGAGCTAATCTTCACCCAGGCTGCTATGCACTCAAAAAAAAAATCCTTTATTTTCATTATCTTTGACACATTTTGCCACATTTAAATAACAGAGTAACAGATTTTATTGTGAAATTACGTATATGATTAACTAATGCAAACTAGAAAAGAGGGAATGTTTGTAAACATCAATCTTAAAGCCTTGCTACATTCCCATAACTGGATTTATGGTAGGTTTCAACTTTAAATAGAATATTGTCATGGGGTGTGCAGGTGGTGCAGTAGTAAGCGAGCATGACGGAGGCCTTAGTCCTCAACGCGGGTGACCAAGGTTTGAATCCGGCTTGTGGTCCTTTCCTGCATGTCTCTCCCCCTCTCTCATACCCCCTTTCCTGTCAGCCTACTGGCTGAAAAATGAGCCACTAGTGCCGTAAAAACTACAAAAAAAAAATAAATAAATAAATAATAAGATATTGTTATAAGTAAATCTGCTTTAATCTTGACTAGTGGTTCGCAGCCTCATGGTCCTTGCATCTATGCCCTGACACAACAAATTCATACTAGTGATTTACCTCTTCAGCATTTATTCATTTGACTCATTTATCTAAGTAATTAATGTAGCAATAGGGATACAACTGAAGATCAGTGCTAGGGAAAACTGTGAATTTTATGGTTGTAGCAAGTAAAATAATAACAAAATTACTGTGAGAATTTAAAAACTGCTGCTAGGCCAGAGGCCTGAAACACTGACACAGTCTGGTTATGCCTGTGGTCCGCTCTGGCATAGTTAGTGCTATACACACTTTTTTCAGAACAACCCAGGAGGCATTGGTGCATCAATCAGGTCGATCTCTCATGGCAGGTTCTGCTTAATGGGCAATGTAGGTGGCAGAAAGAAGACAAGGATAACCAGTACAACTTAATGAAGACTTAGGAGTAATTCAGCTAGCTGAGGTTGCAGCGCATAGAGTAACTGAAAATAACCCAAAGGTTCTGGTGGTGGGTGTTAATACTTTTACTTCTTTTTTTTTTTCTTTTTACCAAGAAATACACTAAAGTTTAAAAATTCATTTTACTACTGAAGTTAGCTTTGTTCAGAATAACAGAAAGATGAGCCAAATATCTTCTCTGCAAAGGCAATAATCTTTCACAAAATGCAATGCTTTACATAGGCAGAGAAAATATTTCCCTTCAGATAGATAAATAGCATCTTCCTACGTCAGAGTTTCACATAATGGACTCTCTTTTTTTTTCCTCATATAAGATCGTTTGTTTAGTTTTTCCTCTAACAGATGACTGGTTCAAAAGGCTAGGAGAACTGCCGAGGCTTTGCATTACTTCTGAGGAAATACTTTCACTTGCAGGAGAACAACGTGTGTGTCGTGCGCACTGCTCAAATAAGTAGACAAGCTGTGCTAACAGGGATGTGGATTGTGTGCACACTGATGTGACACATTCTTACAGCACAAACAAAGTTTCAGAACTGGAACTATTTCTGCTCAATGTGGGAGGACGGTAACTGTGTTTCTCCTGAGCCCGGCCCGCAGCAATGCTTTGTTTTATTGGCAGACAATACAGCAGCGCTGTCAAAGAGCTGCTGTCGGAATTTTTTTTTTAATTTTTTTTTGCAGGTATAGGCACACTATTTGCAAATCTTTATCTCTCCCTTTTTTCCCTTAAACAGCAGAATATATAGAACATTTTTATCACAAGTGCATTCTAAATTAAGTAGCATTAAAAAACCCTGCATGAACCTAGACACACCAAACACATAAGGTTATTTTGTTCTTGCATTGATTCCTGTTTCCATTTTCCTCTGTAATGGACTTGCCAGTAATGAGTGTCTATAATGATCTGATACAAACTGACAGGTCTGCATATTGTCAGTTACTGCAGCTTGGAGCTGAGCAGTAGCAAGTGAACACTAGTATAACTTAATATAAGCTCCGGTGGAAGAACAACACCCTGGGCTCTCCTTACTGAGGTGGGGTTAAAAAAGTTTGTGAGACAGGAAGTGGTGGGTTTTAATATGCATGCTGATATTCTATTAGGGGGTAAAGAAACGTACTCAAGTCTACACCTTAGTAGCATTTAAAAGCCCACTTATGAACAGTCTATCATATACATTAAGGGGTAAAATAAGGCTATGTTTGCACTGCAGTTCTTGATGCTCAATTATGATTTTGGTGTGAAATCATATTTTTTCTGCATAGTAGTTCAGACTGCTATTTTAATGCGGCCAACATTGGACTCCAGTCTGAACGTTTCACAGCCCAGATGTGACCTGCTTGCACAGAAGGACAGCATAGCTGTTATACAGTAGACTACTATTAAAGGAAATCACAACAGATGTTGGTATCTATCTTGTGTTGAACAATGGGAGCTGACTATATACACAATATTCAATAGTCACATCATAACCAAACAAAGAAAGAAAGAAAGAGAGCATAATGATTTCCAATGTGTTTATGTGGAGCAGTGAGTGAATGCTGTGCTGTAGAGCAGTCTGTATGGATGAGTAGTTGGAGCCTGGGTGATGACATGAGAGTTGGATGAATCGGATACATATCTGACTTAGTGTCTCATATGGAAGTAGAACAATTTGGACTTTTTCAGGTTATTTGGTCTGATTTACAGATATTAATTTCAGTTATTAGATGTTGGATGCAAAACTTAAGACTCCACAAGGACTTGTCCCTTTTAAAGACTTAAGACTAGATTTAAAAGTGCCTGTTAGAGATGAAACGAAATAAAATTAGGGAGAAAACGCTTCACTTATAGTTGGAGTGAAACACTTTGAATTTGACTTTGATTTTGAATAAAAATAATCTTAACAAACTTGAGACTTCAATTTCAGTTAGCATGAAACACTTTAGAAATTGTCTTACGTTTTTCCCCCCAAAATTTATGAATTTCGTGGGACTTGCTTATCAAGGGTTTGAGTGATTTAACTTGGGGTCAAGGACCATAACGCATAACTTGAACTTGAGATACACAACAAAAGACTAATGAAGCAGCATGGTGTATAACCAGTGCTAAAGTTAAGGGCTGTTTTCCCCACTTTTAAGGTTTTCCCTCACTTATTTTTTTTTGCATTTTAGTATTTGCAGTTAAAAAAAGACGACTAGTAAAATCCAAAGTATTTTGTCTGAACTGAATACAGATTCCTAAAAACATAGTGTTTATAGTATATATAAAACACATCTTGTTGAGGCATAAAAGCTCTCCCATTGTACCATGTATGCAGGACCCCCAACGGAAACAGTTTATATTGCAGATTAAAAACGTATTATAATCAACGTTAGTCTGAAAAATTTGCACATATGCCCGAGTTTTGCTTCTTTAGGTTCAGAATTTCGAATCTGTGAAAATGATGGTTACATTTCAGCAGCTTTGTGATCTGAAATTAGTTTTTCTTCATCTGAAAGGATTTAACAAGCAATAACCTAGAGTTGCGCTTCAATTGGCATTTCTTCCGAATAAATAAATCTCAGAGAATAGCCTAAATTTCCAACACCAAACGTACAGTTTTGAGTGTGCAGTCCATTCAGCAGTCAGTGATGACACCCTGAAGAAGGTCCATAGGCTGTACTGTACCTCCCACATCTCAGCGCTCCGCTGCTGCTTTTCAGCCACATGTGCTGCTGAACTCTGCGCCCACGGTCTATTCATTATTTTACCAAATCACTGGATCTCCTTCAGCACTTCAAGCGGCTGTCTCTCCTTCCTCCTGTCTCTCACTGTGTCGGAGAGTTAGTCCTCACACTCTCTCCCACTCTCTTCATTATTCTGCACCTGCAAGCAGAGGACATATTTCCCTCTTTTTCATTCTCCATCCTTCGTTTATTTTACCGTTATGACTTCCACGAAGGACGCGAGCCTGCCAGGAAAAGTGGCTCAGCAGCAGCAGCAGCATGACCAGGTGAGTCCTCTGGCGAAGCCGCTCTCCTTGTTTGTTCCTTTAATTAGGCTTTTAGCGCTCGTTAGCGCTCATCAACGTCACGTCGGAGCGCTGCCGCAAACAGTGTGCCCCCCCAAAACCTCTACACTGAGGGAAGCTGGTTTCTGTCTGATCACTTTTCCCACACGTTTGTATGTGGATCTACCTTTGTGAGACTTATAAAGTTCCCTATCAATATTTTAGCGCTTGTGAAGCGACAGTTATATTTATTTAGCCTAATAATAGCATTTAGTTTTTCAAAAACAGCTGTGCAAACCCATATTTGTAAATCAAAACGTTGAAACAAATTTTACAAACATTAAATTATATATGAATTTCTATATATTAAGCTAGATAATTCTATGTATAACGCCAACAATGTGTTTTTATTCCATTTGTGTGGCTAGCAACTCAGCCACCCTTTGAACATGCCAGAAAGAGTCCAATAATGACTGGAGTATTATTCTGCTGTCTGAAATATAGGATAAGCGCCTCCTATTTGTTGCTGCGCAGTGTCTGTCAGCTGCCTGAAAAAGGACTCTTAGTTTCTTGTTTTTACAAAAGATAGATAATTGTCAGATTGTCTGTTTTTTTTCTGTAGCATAAATATGTGCTCAGATGTGACGTGGAAACTAAAAAATCATCACCCATAACTCCTTTTTATAGTAAGGATAAAGGCGAAAGCTAGGGGATTATACAAAACAACGGCGAGCCCTATACAATTGCACAAAAACTGCATCCAGCCAGTGTGATTTTCATTATATTTCTATAATATTCCTATAAAATCTTTACGATATTTAAAAAAAAAGTTAGGAATGAGAATAACCTAATGAGTACACCTATAATGTTTTAATAATAAAGGCAGTAGCAAAATTGAAAAACTAAAATAAATGCCCACATTAATTATTTCATTTGAAAACACGTATTAAATCCTCCAGTTAAAAGTATTGATTGTAAATATTCAACAACGACAACTATAGAAAGCTTGCACCAGCAGTACAAATCTCCAGATAGTTGACATAAGTACTTTTAAACTTAAACGAACAAAATACTAGATTGCTTGAAGACCATAATGTAAATGCATCTAGACTTTTATTTTAAGACTTTTTGGAAGATATTGCTGAGTATCTTCTGACCAGTACACCAAATGCAACATGTCTGTTAATGAACCAAGTGAAGGCTAGCTACTCCCACAATAAATAAATGAATAAGCAAATAAATGAATACACGAATAACACATAGCTCCTGAATCAAGACAAAGAGGGAAAGAGAAAATTTAAATGTGTGTTTGTCTCTATTATTGTGCAATTGCATGCTTTAGGAGGGAACTACCACTAAATGAATATTTCAGATTACATTATTATAAACATAATTATTAATGTGTTATTCTTTTAGGTTTCTTTAATACTTTGACAGTGAAGAAAGGAATTAGATTATATTAAGATTTCATATTTTATAATAGTGGAAAAACATGACAACATGCTGTTTTTACCCAAGGCTATTGATCTCAGAAAACATCATACAGGTCTGTTCATAACTGTCTTTTGTATGAGGGAACAATAGAATAACAGGTATAAAAAATAACACGCGTAGACACTCAGACCTCTTCTGGGTTTACATAACGTGCTTCTAACATTCATATCATAATTCAGGTTGAAGGTGCTCCACAAAAATAGGATAAACCCATATTTGTGCAAATGCAGAGCGTCCCTCTCGACTATAAGTTTAGTTGTATAACAGCTGATAATTGGCGAGTATTTAGCTCTACAGTGCATTTACAAAGACTAAACTGAGGGCTTTTTGTTATAACAACTGAATAAGCATCATGTTTAGCAACCTAATCAGCCTCTCAGTGTCTCATTCAGTGATCTTTTTTTTTGGTTGAGTGCTTCTCTCTTGCCCTTATCATTTTTAAATATTTGAAAACTAAAATGTTTACTTTTGCATCCCAATTACACATTTATGAAAGTGGAACTGCAGAGTCAACAACAGCATGGCTCATCTCTAACAGAATTCTGATCAGAAATGAGGGAGCATGAGTGCCTTTTGAAGCTTGAAAGAAAATCGAAGCAGAAAGTGATGCATACAGGCTTGTCTGTACATCAGGGCAGCAACATGTGATCTTTTTATTCTGCACAGGCAGCAATCTTTTCACCTCTGCTAAAAAAGGAGCCATATAGACGATTTTTATATCTAACTATCCTTGGTTAGTTTTATAATAATTTTTTTTCTTTGGATACGCACAGTATGAATGTTTGCCTGGAAAATGGACAGGCTCTTTGGTAATATCAGTTTTAGATACCTTCCTTCCTGCGCGTATGTTCTTTAATCATAGAGGAAAAGAAAGAGAGAGGTAAAGAAATCATAACCAAGAAAGTAGAGCAGATGTACATGTCTAAGTGGAAGTCCAGCCTTCTTTAAGAATCCGCTTGTTAGTAGGGATTATGCAGTAAATCTCCTTAGTTTTAATCTAAGGAATATATGAATTGAGGCATTCCACTTGTGTTGGCAGCTCTGCTATAACCTGGCTCTTCTATTGTTGCAGATAATGTTCCTGCACCTTCTCTAAGTATGCAGTTGCTCGAATTCTAACTTATGTTGTATGAAAACTAATTTCCTTAACTGATATACAAAATGCAAGAAATACTGAATTTAACCTTAACTAGTTGTCTTGCTCAAGGTAAGATAAAACCGTTGGATGAGCTCCGGTACAACATGAATTCTTTCTCCTGCTTCAACAAAAATCTGCTATCTTTAAATCCGGTTTTACGTTAAAATGTTTTTTCCTCTTTAAACTTTCATTAAGCCATGTCTGTGCACAATTACCCTGAGAGCCTAATAGAACTCTTATCTTTCTTGTAAGTCGGAGTAGGTTTAATTTTCAGCTGCGTATTTTTCAGGAATACATTCAGCCGGAAAAAAATAGAAAGGTGGAGGAGCAGCGAGAGACACATTTCAACTGATCTATTCTTCAGTGATTCACTTCAGTCGAGTTGTTGTGCTCTGCGGTTTCCCTGATGATTAGAAGATACCATGGCAGTTTTGTCCAAAGGCAGGCAGTTATTCATATCCTCTGAGAAAACACTTTTTTTCCCCTTCATCCTCGCTTTGTCTCGTAGACTGATTGAAAGCAATGGAAAGGGAAGGAATTATAAGAAGCAGTCTGAAGTTATCATTTATTGTGGACTTGAATGTCAAAGCAATATTGGACTCAGTCTGGTTTATTTCCTCTCAAGGGAATAGAAATGACTTCACATCTTTATTTTTATTTGGAGAAAGCAGCAATTTGGTGCAAACTTTTAAAGTATATTTATTTGTTAATTAAACCTTGAACAGGTTCGTGTTGTTTCATAAAATTTACCCATTTTTCTCTTTTCCTGAATTAGAAATATAATTTAGCCTTTGGTTTCATGACATGGATCCAACCCTTTAATAAAAGAGTCATTTTTAATTTTCTTTATAGAACTTTCCATTATGTTGACATTTTCTCTCATTTCTCACTGTCCACGTTTAAACTTTCCACTGATGGTTCTAGCTTATGAAGACCAGGACTGTGGCAGTCCTACTTCTTCCCTATTCCTTCCAATTTATTCAATTTATCACATCCACTGCCAACATAACCTTTGTTGCAACAAAAGTGCAGCAGTCCTCATTATTTAGCCAAATGAGTACAGTGTTAACTGTATCTGAATAACTTTTACTATCCAAACATTATTAAAAATAGAAATTCAGGCGTTTTCATCCTTTCAAACCTCTGGCTTATTTTCTTGCTGTCTTTTCTTTATAAGATTCTTGAGTATTTTGTTAAGCATTTTCCAAAATTTCTCCCCAAAAAATAATTTGATATGTCTTTACAAATTAACAAAGCACTAAAAAAACACTATTTGGGATATTAGGTCCTGCTTTTGACATAGTAGATAATTAAATTATTCTATTATGAAGGTTTGTCGGTTCACTCAGACAAATATGCACAACTATGCAGAGTTGCTTAAGGTTCAACCTTGTTCCTGTTTTGTTCTCATTTTCTTATGTTGCATTTTAGGTCTGATTTAAAGCCAGGCAGCATATATTTGGTTATATATGTCATTATACACAAAGTAGCCAGGTTTTTTTCTTACAAAAACTATATACAATGTTCTTTTGGAGCCTTTGGTAGTTTTCTTTCTGTTATTGAACACAAATTAATTTCAGTTTTCTCCTTCTTAATTGAAAGAAAACTCCTGTTTTTATTTACTCTCTTGCAATAGATTCTTAATCATCTGGATTTTTTAGGCAGGTCCTTTAGATTTGCAAGGTAAATCAATTTGTTTATTATGAACGTTTTTTTCATTTATAAATGAATGTCAGGGTGAAGCCTTACTTTTCTGTCTGAAGATTTCCAAGTAGTTACTCATCATTGTAAATTATCCATTATTATTTTCACCTGTAAGTGGTTCAGATCAGTCAAAAGTTCTTCATTTAGAGTTTGATAAATTAAAATACCCTAAGAAAAAGGGAAGCGCCATGTAGGCCTGACTGGCTTCCCGTTTTAAAATCTAACAATTGAAATCAAACAAGTAGTTGCTATTAGATGTTTCTAGGTCTGCAGGGAAAAAAGATATAGGTGTTTCATCTTTTCAGTGACCACTCCTGAGCTACTGAATAATTTAGTGATCCTTGAAATAGCCTCCTTTAGACCCTGCCCACACAAACAGTGGTATTTTGAACTTCCTGATATCTCAGCATTTGATACAAGCGAACTGTAAATGTTGGAAAACGATGACATGGAGGGGTGTGTTTCTCAGAAACAAAGGAAAAAAAAAACTATTGAAAAAGTTATATACATTAGTGTAGCTAGGAACCATAAGGCGCTATTTGAGACCAGCCAATAGTGGAAGAAAAATAAATGTTTTTATTTTGCAGATGCTTCTTGGATGTCTGTTTCAATGTAAAACTCACCTAGCTGTGGAAAAAAAAGATGCTTCAATCTTTAGCATAGGCGGCTTTGTCTTGGATGGTTCTCATATGTCCTAACAATCAAACCTTACATGCGATGAAAAAATAGAAACTATTGGAAGCATTTCTGCTGTTGGTATCCCCACTAAGATACTTAAACATTGCTGTGATTCTGTATGTTGATCATTGCCATAAGAGCTTCGTGAGAAAGCTGTCTGAACATGCTAACAGCTGTTGTTAACCTTTGTCACAAGCTTACAGCAGAGGAACCTTGCAAATTAATTACTGTAACTTGAGGTCTACAACAGAATCAAGAAAAAAATTAAATTTATACAAACATTACAGGTCAAGGTAAGCCATGTGCTCTTGTTGTGGGGTAGTGAAGGGTTACAGCTTATATTGTGCAAATGCATCTCGAGGATACAGCAGCTTTTTATAACAAGAGAGAAGGAAAAAAGCAAGCAATGCTTGTTGCTTGACTTTACTGTTTATTCATTCCACATAGACTGGGATGGATTTCTTACCCATCTGCTTTGAGGGTTCCTTCCAGTAATTAACTCCAGCAGAGGTCAGAATCAATGGGCTTTCACTATTGGCAGACCATGTGAAGCCTCCAAAGTTACTTCTAGCTGTAGTTTCAGTTGTGAACTGCAAATAACTGTGAGGAATTGTTTGTGAAATTACTCAGAGGAAAAAAAAAATCTGTTTAAAACAGCACTTCTTCACTTTGGCACTTTTGGATGTGCGTAAGAATGCCTGTGTGTTGCAGTACCCCCTGTCCCTGGGGGGTTATCGTTTGATGCCAGTTTTGCTTTTTCATTTTTCCTTCAATTCACATCACTGTCATTTCACTGCTTGGATTTAAGCTTCTAAAACCACCACCTGCTGCTAAAAATGAAGACAACTACTGTTGCATAAAATGAATGACACACTATTGCAAACACTGTGGTCATGTAAAAAACTGAAAAGGCTATTATTGTTGAATTATTTTTAATCACATAAATAGCATGTTTTCTGTGAGTTGAGTTTTTCCCTAAAATCAGATGGAGAATCCTTTTTTAAGCATTTTCAACCTCACCATTAGTATGGATCCACAGTCATTTTTTAGCCAAAGCCTCCTACACAGTATGTGTCTGCCTCTTTTGTTATCTGTACTAATTTTGGTGATCCCACGAGTTTCACTTCCCACATACTTAGTAAAGTTTCATAGACACAACTTTAGTCCTTTGAGGCTTTCCAAGATTGCTGTTCTTGTGGTATTTTAAACTGAGACTCTCTGGCTGTATGTAATTTAAATCAGGATAGTCAACTTAGGGAGTAGCTTAGTTGACTGGATTGATTTAAGTGTCTGTTCCACTGAGGAGAAAAGGCATCTCATCACTTTTTAAATCATTTATTTCCATATAGACTCAGATAATGGCATAAAAGCAAGAGGTCTAAATGATTTAATATTTTTTTGACATGTTGTGAAAAATGCACTAGTGATGCATCTCCTTCTCACTTACCTCAGTGCATTGCATCACTGGACATACTATTCCATTACCAGTAGTCCATTAGAAATATGCATGATAAAGCCCAGGTGATCCTCAGTGGTTTGGTGCAACGATGACTAGCAGAGAAATAGCAGGGTCAGCATTTGGTAAGAATAATAATGAACCAATCATGGTCAAGACAAGTCAATTACTTAATCAGTATCAGTTAGCATAGGCCGGCCAAAATCCACATGGATCAAAGAGCGGGTCAGATTCAGGAGGAGTTACAGATCCAGGTCTTTACTCCCAAACAATGAACTCTAGGTTTTCCTATTTTTGGTGCTCCTGTTAACTTTACTTGTGTTAGGCAAATCTCAATAGCTTAGAAGCTAGAAATGATTTATAAGATGTATTGAGTGGAGCAGGGCAGGTTCTAACTAGGCAAGAGTTTAGGTCCCCCCCCCCACTCACACAAAAAACTGAATAGACTTCTCTTCGACTTTTTATTTAATCTTTGAGTAACAATGAGAACCGACTGAATTAAGATTTAAACCAATAACATAAGATAATAAAGTCAAAATTAGAATTAAATAATACAAAACTGTAATTTTAATATCCTTGGTAAAATAAAATATTGAACTATCTACAAAATAAAAGTCTGTATACAAATGATATAAAATAGATACTAAATACAATCTGACTAAAGCACTGCACAGAATGGTGTGGCCCAAAAGGTACTAAAGAAACCAGTATAGCTACAACGAACCAAAACAATAACTGCACAGTTTACACTGAGTATAAAGTGAAGATATAAATAATGATATGTTACAAAAAAGTTTTACAGAGATCTCTGGTGGTGGTATTTTAAAACTGTACTCCTTAGTTAACCCCATCTCCTGCTGCAGTTTTACTCTCATAGTATTTCTCACAGAAAAGTCTTCTATAACATCATATGATGTCTGAGATCAGACCACATGAAAAATACTTACAATGGAAAGTCCACTGAGATGTTCATGCATCATAGCAGATCTCAAGGAAAGTTTTAATGAGTTTGAGCTTGAAAAAGCTTCTTTCAGCAGCAGCGACTGTAACAGGAAGAGCGGCAGAGATTCTCACAGCAGCCCACATGTTGGGGTACATTTCTGTCAGCTTCTTCTTATGCAATAAGGTCAACAGTTCCATGTTTGTTGTGTTCTTTGATGGGAATTGATGCATTTCCATTATAGGTTCTGTGTCTTCATTTAGAGGAGATGGCCAGTCAGCAGGGTTTATTGCATCAGCCTTTATTCCCGATGCTGCATCACCAGATGGTTCTGAAGTGGAGAAAACAGGAGGATTTTTTGCTGTTGATGAAGCTACAATGCTATGCTGCAAATATATAACATACAAGTCATATTATTATCTGCTTTCAACAATGGTGTCTTCCTTAGTCATCTTTGGAAGACTTTGAAAAAATATGGAACTAAAAATTAACAGAAATAAGAAAATACATTATGGTGATTGAGATAAGTAGGGATTAGAAAGGAGCTTAGATTTGATCCCTCATAAGTGTTTCTGTAAAGGTAAAGGTAAAGGCAGTTGTGGCTTTAGTTGTATCACAAAACGCAGAAATAGTTCCAAGTATTTTAGAATAAGGTTCATCGGTAGGATTTGTAGCTCTTAAGTGGTTTCAATAATTTTGGAACTAGTCTTTACCACTTGTTTTATTTTTTCTTTCATTTCATTTGACTTTCGTTGAGTGTATTCTTTTAATCTAATTTCCCAAAGTGTTCAAAGATTGGACACTTGGATAGACAAACAGGCTGATGCCCAACTATTCATGCAGCAAAAGTCAGGCTGCATGAATTCTTAATCTCACTCATGAATGCACATAATTTATTGATGCCATTCCAGAGAAAAAGTTTATCCCCAAGTCTACAGACTACAGCTTTTCTCTCAGGTTTGCTGCTCACAGACAGTGACCACATTACAGCAGAGCTATATATCATGTGTCAAGTGTCCTGTATCTTTAGACAGCAGCAGGTCTCCTTTGTTTCCAACGTCCCTCTTTTCTCTTGTCTTACTAGAGTCTTTGTAAAGACTTAATCTCTTCAGACCCCATGTTTCCTCCCACATAAGAGCGATATTAATCCCTGCTGTACTGTTCACCAGCAGACTCCATCTTTGCTGCAAATTTGACTCAAACAACTCTCTTGGTTCCCTTGGAAACCAGGTGCTCAGAGATCAGGAAAGATCCATTTCACACTTCAGCAGAGAAACAAAGAGATGGTTAGACAAAGGGAGGTAGGAGGGAGACAGGAGTGAGGGGAGGGGGTAAAGAAAGCTTGACCTTAAAAGATATGCCATTGTTTGAGCTCTTTTATCCCTCAAAACAGAAGGAAAATAGCAATAAATAGACTGAGAGAAACGTTGTTGACTTCCGTTATGGGATTTTTCTGTCCTTTGTAGATGTTAGTGCTTAAATTGTGTGGATTTATTTAGAGGTCTTCATGAAGATGAGCTGTAGATGGCTGCTACTCTCATTTATTGATGCCCCTCTTATCGTTGGAAGGCACAAATGCATGCTCCTAGAAGATGAGGGTTTAATGAAGGCAATCGAAAACATTTCACAACTTCATAGATGCTGTCATAGGTCAACACACTGTTAGAGCTTTTAGAAAAGCTCTTAAGTAATAAACACATGCAGGGCTGTGAAGGCATATATCCCCTTACAGGTTTATTGATTTTTTTTCTTTTGGAAAACTTGTTTTATTGTTGTATCTTGTTTCGGAATACCACAAAAGTAGTTTTGAAATAATCCATCCATCCATTTTCTCCCGCTGTCTATCTCCGGCAGACTATGGGTGAGAGGTAGGGTTCACCCTGGACAGGTGGTCAGTCTATTGCAGGGCAACACAGAGACACAAAAAGACGTGCAACCATGCACACACTCACACACACATAAAGACAATAGCACTCATGGTTTTGGACTGTGGGAGTAAGCCAGTGTACCAGGAAGAACCCACACATGCACGAGGAGAACATGCAAACTCCATGCAGAAATACCCCAGGCCAGGAATCGAACCTAGAACCTAACCCACTGCCCAACCGTGAACCCCATATTTGAAATAATGATTTAATTATTCAAAGGGAATAGAAACGTATTAAAAGTGTTTCTTCATAACAGCATAATTGCCCCCTTTTAAATTTAACAATTTATATATTAACCAAATACATTTAGATCAGTTTAATGAGCCACATCCAGTTCCTACATTACTACCTGACCTGTAAGGTGAAGAAATGACTTCAGCAGAAACCCTCACAACATGAAGCAGGTAAAAGATCCAAAAAACAAGACGTAATGCCCTAGGAAATTGGAGAACAAATAAGAAACAACAATAATGAGATCCACAGTATTATCTTAAACAAAGTTTGGGTTTCACAACTGAGGGTGACTTTAATAATGAGTTATTTTTCATTTCAAATCTTTCTTTATATTTTTCTTTTTAAGTAAGTAAATTTGTTTGAAAACTGTTCTGATCAGAAAAAAAGAAAAATGCAAATATTTTAGGGGAGTACATGCTTTTCTCTGCACTATAAGCGGCTTAACACATCTGAGAATGTGGAGATGGATTCCCTTTGCCATGGGGGGACTGCCTAGAAACAATGCTAATCTTTTCTTACAGGTTTTATGTGAGGGACTGCTGCCTGATTTGAAGCTTTGTTTTAGTGCATGAGTAGGTGGGTCCCCTGCAGTTCACACATAGATCACTCTGCACAGCCAACATAACCATAGCTTATATACTTAACGGTGGCGACTGTCATGTTGGGTTCAGAGCTCTAACCCAAATGCAGAACACCACTCGGAAGCAGGGAAAAAGTTCAGTTTATTAGAGAATAAACACAGATAATACTGGTCCAAGTTCGGGTTCTGGTTCTGGTTCGGGTCCAAAGAAGGTTTACTGAGCTCTGTAACAGAGGGTTCGGTTAGCCAGGGAATCAGATAAGGGAATCAG
>JAUZNJ010076925.1:0-24672 GCA_034780135.1 Jordanella pulchra
CTGGGATGAATAAAGTACTTCTATTCTATTCTATTCTATTCTATTCTATTCTATTCTATTCTATTCTATTCTATTCTTTATGATCCATATCATCCCATCACATGGCTTCTTCCTCGCTGAGTGACCTCCAAGCGAAAGTTGATACCTTTTACCATGGACTAGGGGCACATTTATATTGCTGCTCCTGTCCAGGATCAGTGAAAATTACATAATTTACACCTACATTTGTCCTAGTTGGCAGAGATTTTTTAGGCCGTACCAATCGACATGATGCAGTTGGAACAGACGATTTCAGGACCAGCACTGTTGCAGTTTTGCTTAGATCAAGTAAAAATGTTAAAATCTTACTTTGTTTTTCCTCTTCTTCTTCTTCTCAAAAGTAAATGTTGCATCTTCTGCGTGCAAAAAGCACCAGGGTCTGAAAGAAACGTGCTGACAGCAGCCATTATTACCAGGGTATGGTTCTGTGGTCAGCAGTGGTATCATCTCCAGCAACCAGAATGTGTAACTCTTTAAAGCGTTCTGAAGCTAATTTACCAGCTTCAGCCTGCATTTTCACAACACTCTTTTGCTTTTGTACTGAGGTTGATCTACATATTTTCTACCAAACTCTGTCCAGCTCTATGACACAAAACCAATGTTTTTGAGGACCTTATGACGGACGAACGTTACAATACTATTTATAATTGGCTGTCTATTATTCAATAATCATCTTGGTATCTTTTCCGATTTTGTTCCACAGGAATGTCACGAGGAGGCAGCCTGTTTGAGCTTTTCTCTTAGAATTTGGTTTTTCAAAAACTCAAAAGTGAATTTACTTGCAAAACCACACGGCCAATATTTGGACCTTCTTAAAACTAATGAAATTCACAGAAATCAGAAATGTCTGATTTTTGGAGAAGGGAGGAAACACTTTCTTTCACCTTAATCTGAAATTTAGCAAATCAAGATACTTTTAATATTGGGGATTTTTTGGTAAAACTAAAACAGGAAAACTTTAATCGGTTTAAATGTCAGAAAGTCAAAAAAAAAGAAGATATCTTTAAAATGTTTGGAGCTATAAGTCTCTGGTTCCTAATGTAATTTAACATGTTGTTGAATGGTTGTTCTGGGAGAACCCTGTATAATTATTACATACAGTGGATTGCCCTTTGCACCGTTACTAAAGTCCATGAGCCTGTAATGGGACAGGACTTTGTCACAAACCTCTTTAACTGTGTCCACTGGAACGTGACAGGCTGTTTATCAAGAGATCCTTCCTATCAGATCCTTGGGAGTTTGTGTGCAAAAACCCTGAACACGTCGTCCCCAGGAAGTCAGGTTCCTTATTACAGCCAATAAGATAGTGAGCTTTATTGTAGTTTCGAAGCTACACATTAATCCGCTTCGTTGAATCCTGAGGAGCCCATCATGTGATTACTTTAGTCATTACCAGTAGTGCAGTCATAATTACTCTAAAGTCTGTCAGGATATGGTGACAAGGGAAAATATGGCATCATGGTTTATGCAAGAGGTACCAATTCCAGTCTCAACCGGAGAAGAAGATGACAAAAATGTTATTCGATCACATGATCTTATATTTAAAAGGTGCATGCCTTGTTTGTGAGGAAGAAGTTGCACACATATGAAAGTATGGGATTGCAAATGCATGCCTGAGTCTGTGTGTGCATGTGTGTGAGCCATGTCCATGGAGACGTCTGTGTGCGTGTGTGATGGCTGCATGATTCACAGTGTCACAACTGTGAGCAGAAAGGACTGGACATCCTGAGCGGAAACCACAGCGATCGAAGCTGTGTTTTCCTGCGACATCCCAACCTAACACTCTCACAAAGAGTCACTTGACTGGACCCGCATATAGGAAGTGAAAGAGGAAGCCTCACTCGTCCATCCTGTCCTCCATCCCAATCTCTGCTCTGCACTTCACGTGAAAACACTCTTGTAGGCCGCCGCAGAGGGTGTGAGAGTCTTACGGTTGCAAAACAACAGTGGAAGAACTGGCTGAAGCTGGAAACGGTTTGCAGTTGAGGGTCAAATGTCTGGCCAGTTGACTTTAACCTACAGAAGGGGTCAGTGGCTATCATTACTGTGAGTGCAGAGTGAGCTGATCAAAAGCACTTGTTTGGAGCTAAAGGATAAAAAAAAAAGTCTAATCTCGAACATTCAGCCAAGTAGCTCCTCCAAAAGACCCTCAATGTTTAGACAGTGGAACTGGTTCAAACCAACAGTGTTGAGAGGAGATGCATATGATATCCCAGATGGAGGTGGTGAGTGGTTGTGGACTGTGGGGTCTCTCTAGGCCGGCCTCCCCTCATTGCCTGTGGCCTCTGGCTGTGTTCATTGGTGTTAGTGTACGTAGCACTGGCAGCCTGCATTCCTCTGACTCTCCCCACACAATAGTGAGTATCTGCAGCATTCCTCTGTCTGCGTTCACTGTCTGAGACACAGCCAGGCCTCCGCAGACCCCCCCATCAGTCAGCTGAGAGGCTGCCACCACCCTCGCCTCATTTGGATTGAGCGTTTTTAATCAGACTTTTGTCGAGCAGAGAGACTACTGAATAGATCAAAGTGTCAAAAGTGTTTGAATTAAATTGGAATTTAAAAAAACTATACAGATGATGTTTGATCTTTTTCACAGCCGTTTAAAAATGATACCCCCTGAACTTGAACTTGTGCCTTTAAATCTTATTTTACTGGGAGTTTTATTCAACACACCATCACAAATTAAGTTACTATTGTAAAAAAGCATACAAGTATATAAGGTTTTAAAATGTGTCCCTGGAAAATAAATACTTTCAATTCTTCAAATAAACATACAACCACACACGGGATTTACTTAATTATTTGCTGGAATCCCCCTCTGTGTGATTTTATCTTAGTTTATATCCAGATGTTATTTAAAGGCCTCTATGGTTTGTTGGAGAAGATTAATGAGCTAAAAGCATCAGGGTGACATAAACTGAAAGGAAAAAAATAATCAGAGAAGCAGAAAAAAAGACAATGGTAACTCTGGAGGAGCTGCTATTCAGCTCTGCTCAATTTGGAAAACTGACTACAACTTAATCTGGTCTTTACTGACAAATGCCTAAAAGACAGTCATTTAACTCGTGTTTAAAGTTTGCCACAAATTTTGTTTGTAGATGAGACCAACATCCCACTTTGCTACCTACCTGCAATTGAGAGCTACTACTCAATACCATCATGGAGAATGGTGGTAGCAGCATCACACAGAGAGGATGTTTTTCCTCCATCACCTAGTTTGGGTAAATAAGAACATCCAGACAGATAAATGTAAGAATATAAGACTTCCAGTAGGACTGAAACCCTAAACATACGGCTACAGTCCTAGATCAATGTAAATATACATGTTAGAGTGGCCTAGTCAAAGTCTGGAGCCAAACCAAGAGGATATTCTGTGGAAAGACTTGAAAATTGATATTCATAGACACTCTTCACTAAGTCACAATATATGTAAACGTTGAAGCGGTATGCAAAGTGTAACTGATTCTGTTTTCTTTCTCTCTTTCTCTCGTTCTTCTATATAAGGATGTTTATTCTGGACCATTTTTCCTGCTCTATGGGTGCCTTTCTCTTGTTTAGATGCCACAGCCGTACAGACACCTATCCCTCTTGCTGACTCAGTATCCAGCCTCAGGCGCTGAGGGCTCGGGGTGTTGGTGGCAACGAGGGAGGAGGTGGGGGGCAGAGAGTGAGGCTCCGCCATCAGGGCCCACCAGCCTATCACATGCAAGGGAAAAGAGCTGGCTAATCGTTTCTACAATGGCAAACTGTCACACAGCGCCACAAAACTGCTCTCCTCACCAACACTTCTACAGTATTATTCCACTGTTCCTTAGAAAGCCGCATGTGATGCATGCAAGTGCGCAGAAGCCTTAGGAAACACCACGTTCAGAAAAACCACATTGATTGAACAAAATCCCTGTCTTTATGCAGAAAAGCCAAAAGATGAGCATTGATTTGTTTTGGAAAAATTTCTTTGCGTGCAGACATAAAATCTGGATTTATTTATTTTTTTTTCTAAGTGCATGTAAAGCTGTCTGTGTTAGATTTTAAAAAACTGTGATATAGTCCAGGTAATTCACAATTATCTGGCCAAAATTAAATTTATACCCTGTTAAAAAACGGCTACTTGAGTAGTTTTAATGGTTATAAGTACACTTAAAAGAGAGGCAGCAGATGACTATCATTTGATAGGACAGATACAGATTTATGAACCCTTACTAGTCACATTAAGATAAAGAAAAGAACATTTCCTCTTACGTCGCACCCTCAACGGAGCAGCAGGCAGACCTTTCGGGATCAGGCCTGTGTTTTTTCAGAGGGAAAGTATTTCTGCACCTGTGCTGCAACTTCAGAGCTGCTTTCCCCTGAACGGAGAGGTGAGGTCAGCGCTGCCGGAGAGGGTCACACACGGAAACAAAACCTGGTCTCCAGGTGGAGCGAGGTCCTGTTAACTAAACCATCTGCCCCAGTTCTGCTCTGGCTCGGAGGGGAAAGAGAAGTTACAAAGTCTACTGTGACAGAAAAAAAACTCTCTAAGATTCTCAGAGCAGAGGTTATAAACTCCCATTTACAATGTGACCACTTATCAAGCATTATCACCCTGGCCTTGGAACTATTACGGTCATCCAAATATTATTGTAGTGTTGAACTGGGGGAGATTAGCAGTCCGGAACTTCGCTGGTAGGTTTTCACACATACATGTGAAACAAAAAAAAAGAAAAAAGGAAGCCAACAAATAACATATCAAGTGAGAAAATTCCTAGTAGGTTGGAGGAGGGCTGCACAGTGGACTGTGGTGGTTGTTTCTCTCTTCCTCTGTTAATGAATGCAGAGGTGATGTTTGTCTGAGGAAGAGAGCAGAGGGGAAGCCTGATTTCCACTCCATTTTATCTGTACCCAACAGGCTCCTGCCTGATACCCCGCTGCGCTTCACAGGCCGGGGGTCCCACAGGAAGCAGCACTCCACAGAGGCCAAAGGTCATGCAATGACCATTCACTGCTAAAGCAACTAAACACACAACACCAGACAATCCTCTGAACACTGTAGCTTAACTATAAAACACTGAAAGCAAGACTAGGTGAGTTTAAGAATGATTTTACAAAAGAAAAATGTTGAAGAGGCTACGTGTGCGCCTGCACACATCTGTTTCCTTCTCACATTTAGGTGCATGCTGCACTCTCTCATTGCAGCCTTGTTTATACAGCATGCATGGAAAAGAAGCTGGCTTTTTAATATTTTCTTTAGTCATAGTGGTGTTGGAAATATTAGTATCATTAAAGGGTGTGCCAAGCTTCTTGTGTTTTATGTTTTATTTAAAAAAAGATCTGTAATCAGCAGTAAAACTAAAAACTCCCACCATTTATGCATTGAATAAAACTACATTCTTCAATTTACCCTTTTTAGTTTTATACAAATTTATAGAAGGCTTAAGGACACAGTAATATCAGGTCACACCTCATTTTTATAACAAACTACTTTGACAAAATAACAGAAATGAAGAATGTGCATGTAGAAATGTGGAAATTAACATGACAGTGAGGGCTAACTGCAAGAAGAATAACTTGTCAGCAGATGGGACTCAATTTTAAACTGTCAGATTAGGTTTATTGATCCAAATAAATGAAAGAAAAAAAACAAGATATTTGATGAAAAACAATATATATTTATATGCATATTTTGTATATCTTCTGAAGAAAGGCTGATACTGTCCTGCAGAATCCAGTTCACAAAGAGCATGACTACGAAACATAATCCTTTTTTTGGAAGAAGCATAAACAACAAACTATGATTTGAGCAACACAAAATAGCCGAGAAATAAAATCAACTCATTCAAAAATTAAACATTAACTAAATGATTACATGGATGCTAATAAAAGCAAATCTGATTTCAAGTATTTCCTTCAGACGAAATAAAGATAAGCTACGGCAGTATAAAATAAAAACATCTCATACATGACCAGCATGCATGCATCACTGCAATCCCCTGTTTCTCTTTGCATCTTTTTGGTTGTTTTATCTTTCTTTTTTACTATTATTTCAGTCATTGCCTTGATGCTGGGGATGATTTAAATGGCTCCGTGGAAGAAGCACTAACTCACATTAAATACTCTGGCGAAGAAGGGTTGTCACTGGTGGACCCAGTTTCGTGGTAGCAGTTCGCACCGGAGAGTTTCTCGCATTTAAGTTTGTATGCGTCCCTCTCTCGGACCAGCCTGTTCAGTTCGTGCTTCAGTTGCTCCACCTGGGTCACCAAGCTCGTCTTTTCGTGCTCCAGGATGTGTTTCTGCTGGACGCGCTTGAAGCGGCACGACTGCGCGTAGCCCCTGTTCTTCAAGGTTCGGCGCTTCTGCTTCAGACGCATCACCTCCTCCTTGCTTAGGCCCCTGAGGAGCCGGTTCAGCTCCCTGACAGACATGGAGACCAGCTGCTCGTCTGAGAAGTGCATCTCCACGTTGGAACGCCGGTCGTGGCGGCTGTGCTGCGGCTGCTGGAGTTGGTGGTGGGCACCAAGAACCTGCTGGGCCTCCGGCGACTCCGGGGATTCGCTCCCCATTTCGTCTTTCAGATAGGGGTCTTGGCAGTGGCTGCTGGTGATGCCCTGCATGTCGGGGTGACCCGTGAGGCCCTGGTAGTGCTGAACGGGGTCGCTCAGATGCCCGTAGCTTTCGTATTCAGGCTGGAAGGATTGCGGGTGGTGACCATGGGGCGCAGACGGGTGGCCCTGCTGCGTCGTGGCCCCTATTAGGGCCTCCATCGCGTCCTCCGGAGTTAGGCCAAAAGCTTGAGGGTACATCTGATGAGGGTATCCCCCGTTGTTGTTGGGTATCCAGAATTGGTCACTCCCGGGGTTGTTTCTCTGCTCGTTGGGGTTGACGTTTGGCGATGAGGGGACCGAGTTGCAAGGTGTGCTGCCGGGGGTGGAGGAGACCGAGTCCGGTCTCTGCAGCTGGCCGCACGGTGCGATGAAGGAGCGCTCCAGGTTCTGCATGGTCTCTTTCTTCACGCCAAACTTCATAAAGTCAAACTCGTTGGCGAAATCCATGGAGAGTTTGTGCAGCCCCAAATGAGAAAGCGATGGGATGGGCTGGCCTCGTCACAGAGCTCCTAATGTCCACATATAGTTCATACAGTCAGAAAACAGCGACTCACTTGCAAAAGAAAAAAGGAAAGTACCCCCAAAACCTTAAATTGGGCCCAGGATGAATTGTTTAAAAGTCACCGATTTGGGGGAAAAAAAAGAAAAATATCTTCCCCACCTTCTGAAACCGCACTGTGCGGAAGGTCTTCACTGCGCTGCTCACTCGGGTGAAGGTACCAAAATCTGAGAGTTGTGTTGTCTCATAAACACAAGACGCACCTCTGTATGTTTAGGAGGAGCGCACTTTCTTCATACACTGGACTGGCATGAAGTCACGCCTTCCAGACTACACCTCCGCTCTGCTCTCCAATGAAAACATGCTGAACAGGCTAATTTGCATAAAAGCCATTCTGTGTCTCTCCCCCCTCCCCCTCTCAAGCTCCAGGGTTAAAGCTTTTTTAAAAACAGTCATTATGCATCTAAGTGTTTTTAATACTCCACTCATTTTTTCTATTAATTTACTCCTGACTCATATTGGTGTATGGTATTTTTGCCCGCCTAATCAAACACATTAACCCATAACATTAAATCATATCACATGTGTATATCGTATGAAAATTCTTTATTTATTTGTAGTGTTACGATTTGCAATTTATTTGTTGCAAAATAATTGTTTAATTGTGAGAAATAAAGAGGGCAGCCGGTCAGGTCATTCAAAACTACAACGGTTTTTTTGTTCTGTGACTGATTTGTACTTTGTGCATACTGACACCTAGTGGACAAAGGTTTACACTGCAGGGACAAACTTCGACACTTTAAAACTGGCATATGCTGAAAGTAAATTTACTGACATTTAAAACCTGGCTTGTTAGTTTACTAATAAACCACCGCTGCTTTTGGGTGAAATAAAAACACCCTGTTGATCAAAATACACAGTAAACAAATACAATATTCTCTTCTGTAAATGTGCCTTATTTGGAAATTCTCTCTATTACCTATTTTGATTTTATTCATCTTAATTTTTAAAACCACAAAATAAAAATATGACTATTTCAGTATTTTCCATGCAATCCATAAAGAGCTTTCTAAAAAGGATGATGTATTTTGAGCTTTTGTTAGATTTTCTACTGTTAAGACCTTAAAAATGTAATGTAATTCATTCAGATTTTATTAGATGCAACAAAACCCAGTAACTGCGAGTTGGAAGGATAAAGTAGACATGGCTTGAACCCCCTTTGAAGTTAACTTAGCCAAAGTCACACTTTCTCTACACGTGTAAAGGCTGAGATATTTGCCTACTCTTATTTGCAAGATAATTTAAAGTTCAGACTCTAATTTAGCCACAAATTTCAAATGTTATTTTTGACCTGGACTTTAATTGGGCCATTTAAACACACACACATTTGGACTTATCATCCACACTGTCAGCATGCTGTGTTCAGGGTGATGTTGGAGCATTTGTTTTCAGCTACACAGATTTTTTTTTGCATGATGGCCAGAAAGTTCAGTTTGTCTCTCATTTGACCTGATCACCTCATAAACGCCTTAGTGAAGTACCACACCAGAAATCATCAGCAGTCCACAAAAGAAACCAAAAACTTTCTTTATAACACACATTACTGTCAACAGGTATTTTACACAGGATCTCAAAGGGTTACAGAGTGTGACCCTCTCAGTCAACGCTTACTAACAAAGAGAGGTCTTACTGACAAAACCTAGGGATTCGAGCCAAAACCAATAGAATTTTCTGTAAAAGAATGGTCAGGCGTTGTTTACCCAGTTTGATTTTCTGGGAATTTAGGAAAAGAGGAGACAGTGTGACTGAACAAGGATTTCTCAGGGACATATACCAGGATTGGTGCCAGCAGACCAGGGTTATTGTATGAGTTATGGGGAAGATTTGACTATAGCCTAACTGATAAATGCTGAGTATTAAAAACAATAAACCCTCCAAAATGTACATATAAGAACTGTCCATTCCAAATCTATTCCTCCTCCTTTTCACGTTTTGTCACATTAGAAACAAAAACTTTAGGCTGACTTATCGGGATTTTGGGGAATATCAACACAGAGTGGTACAAAGTTGTGAAGGGAAAAACATACTGTAGTTTCCATACCTATCCTACAATAATTATTGCAATTGTATCAAGGCATCTGTACTATGATACTTCCTATTAAAATCTGCTGAAAACAACTCCATTCAGAATATTATTGAAACAGACATTGAAGATGGTCAGAGTTCATGAAAAGATGAGTGGAGCAAATTCTTTAGTATATTTTAATACCTGAAAGAAAGAGCAGAGCAGAGAGTAATAAAACATTCAGCTTGAAAACTATAAACTGTGCAGCTCAACCAG
This sequence comes from Jordanella pulchra, assembly GCA_034780135.1. Taxonomy (NCBI): domain Eukaryota; kingdom Metazoa; phylum Chordata; class Actinopteri; order Cyprinodontiformes; family Cyprinodontidae; genus Jordanella; species Jordanella pulchra. The sequence continues at coordinate 9,458 of JAUZNJ010076925.1, forward strand.
CTAGAGAGATAATATCAACCAAGGCATTCAAATTGGCTTTAAATAACATAAGATCTTTGTCAGGAATATATTTTTTAATCAGTGACTCAAGTACTCAGAAAAATCTTGATTTTATGTTTCTAACTGAGACATGGCTAGATGAAAATAATGAGATGCCAATTTTATTGGAGACCATACTTCTCACTCAGAATTTCCTTCACCAGAACAGACTGTTTAATAAAGGGAGATGACTCGTTTAATGCTTGACTAAAGTGTAGAAAAGTGATCCTGGGTGACTTTTGAATAGCTGCCTTTCCAAATACCGGGCTCAGTTTTTGATGTTTTCAATGGACTTTTATCTGTGAAATGCATTGAATATGACTACATAATAATTATGGGGGACTTTAATGTACATGTTGACAACCCTTAAGTCAGAGGTGCAAAATAACTGTTTGATATACTTAAAGTTTTTGTTTTAACTCAACATATTAAACAGCCAACTCACAATTTAGGACATATTTTGGATTTGGTCATCAGCAAATGTCTAAATATTTCTGTAACTGATGTTGCCTGACCATATTTTCTATTTACTTTGAAACCATCCATTTTTCACTGATCCAATTACAAATAGAAATGTCACTTTACCCTGTAACCTAGTAGATGAGGTGGTTGATCATTTCTATTCTTAAATTGCAGACATTATTGATTTCAACATTCCAGTTAAAGTGAAAGTTGTCTGTGGGAAGATGAAATCGCCACAGGGAAATGCTCCAGGAGTAGGAAAAAAGAAAATAAATGAGGGAGTGCTGAAAAGCCCAACAAAGGTGGCGAAACAAGGGACTCCAGGTTCACAAAGAAATCTATAAAGAGAAACTTCACAAATATAATTTACAACTAAAAGATGCAAGATAGCTCTTCTCTAAGGTTACCAACAAAACGTCAACAATGTGCAATCCTTATTTTCCAAAGTAGACAGATTAACACATCCTCCTATCTCTGTGGCCGATGAACTCGAGTCTAAAAAGGCCTGCAATTACTTTGTAAAGTTTTTTACTAAGAAAATACAAGGTATTAGAAGAGCAGTCTGCACATCAACGCCAACCCCAGTACCTGCCTGTCTCCAATTATAATAAATTCTGTTAAAGTGTCCCAATTCTACCCAATAAACTGCAAAAGTTTAGAAAAAGCTGTTCAGTAGCTCCACTCCTCTTCCTGCTGTCTTGATGTTTTACCTTCAGGTTTTATTAAGAAGATTTTACCCGTTTTAGAGTCTGATTTGATTCAAATCATAAATACATCCTCTATGTTAGGTGTTTTCCCTCAGGACTTAAAATTGGCAATCAAACCATGTAGAAACTTGGACAAATTGGTCCTGCAGAACTACAGACCCATCTCAAATCTGCCCTTCATTAGTAAAATTATTGAGCAAGTTCAACAGTTAAATACCTTCTGAACAATGACCAGGTGCTTTGATGTCTTCCAGTCAGGTTTCTGTGCCAAGCACAATGCAGAGACTGTTCTGATTAAGGTGTTCAATGACATTTATATAAATTCAATCTCTGAAAGAACAACATTGGTGGTATTCACTGGCTGCCAGTTAGTCTATAAATCAGTGAATGAATCAGCACCTCAATACATAACAACTTCGTTGTCAGTGTATTAACCTCCCAGACCATTCAGGCCTCTAGTTCAAACCTACTATGTACAACCAGAACCAAACATGGAGAAGCAGCATTTAGTTCCTGTGCTCCACTTATCTGGAACAAACTCCCAGAAGACTGTAAAAGAGCTGAAAGTCTGAGTTCTTTGAAGTCAAAGTTAAAAAACCATTTGTTTAGAGCTTCCTAAAGTTAAGTTAAACTGTTAACTGAGGTATCGCTAATTTAAAGTTTTGGTCCAACTGTTTCATTTGTTTTACTACCTGCTTTTATCATATTTTTATCTTTGTTTGCTTTTATTCTTTAAAAGCAATTATTTATTTATTTATTATTATTTATTTTTATTTTATTTGTCTTCTATTTCATTGTCTAGCTCACATAAAGCATTTTGAATTGTCCATGTACTGAATTGTGCTATACAAATAAATTCGCCTTGCCTTAAAAACAGGGGAATCCGAGAAGAAAACTGAAAATCACATACTCTGATTCCCACACAGAGCTGCAAGAGAAGCTGAGGTGACTAAAGACAAAAAATGTTTTCTTTTCATGATTGCTTTCCTTTTTTACATGCAAGAACAACTGTGCATAAGAATGAATGTTTGCATTAAAATAATCTTTTTTACACAAACAAGGAAACTGACCTTAGCTACACTTAGCTGACCTTAGTGTATAGACTTTTAGATACTAATGTAAACATTTGGAGGGAAATAAAATAAAAAACAAATCAGAAGTAAGCAAATATATATGAAACTGCAGAGTCATCTGTATTTTTCTGTAGAAAGACGGGGGCTCCCTGTGAAAAGAAATCAGAATTTTATTGAGGAGTTCATTATTTTTCAATTCAATAAATGAAACACATTATATAGGACCGGTGTCTTCAACTCAAGTCTTTGAAATCCACTTTCCTGCAACTGCTGCAGCACATCTTAATCTAAACTCGGTATGAATGACCTTCTAGGCCTGGTCCTTGGCCATTGATTTATTGTGATGTTTTGAAGCAGGGATGCATCCAAAAGTTGCACGACAGTGGTACATGATGCCAGTGATTAAACATCAAGTGAAAGACCATCTTGCAAAGGCAAATTTCACATATATTTAGGTGTTTATTGCTGTTAATTACAACAACCTTACACCAGCTAACAAAAACATTAGCTATACTAATTATTTAAGATTAGCATATTAAATCAGACCAATAAAAAAAAAACATTTAAAGCAGAAATTTCTGCATGAAAAGTTTAATACTTACTACATGTTGTTATTTTAAGTGGTACTTTTAATTAGACAAAAAAAGGCTTGTCAGAACAAACATTTAATTTGCTGAATATGTCTGTACATGTAAGTGTGGCCCAGTCAAAGTCCAGAGCTAAATTATATAAGAATGAGTAGTAAGCCTCAAAGGTCAAAGTAAAAAGAGAGGGAGGAATGCACATCATACTTTCTATATCTGCAAGGTGGAATAAAAACGTATGGGGCATAAAGCCTTTCGCCTGGCTCTGTATGTTGGTGCATCATCATCATGTCAGCACCAATAGGCTTAACCTTATCTGTATCTGCAGACTTCTTCAAGGAATAACTCACAGCTGCCTTCATTAGGTCGCTGCTTTATGGAGGATGAAGTCTGAAGGATGAACTCAGAGAGGGAGTACACACACATTTTTCAAAGACTAATTTATGACTAACCCTTTTGGGTCATCCAGTGCCAATCGTTTCTGTTGCTGGCATGTTGTTCTTCAGGTTTTTTTGGTTGAACTTTAAAATGTAGCTTGTTTAAACTCACCCATTACCAATAGAACAAGGTATACCAGCATGTCTTCTAGCAAATAACAACAATATCTAATACAGAGGTTTACTTTCAAATTAATTTCTATGTTAGACCATGCTCCATAGAAACTAGGTTAATCAAACTTAATGATAACAATGTAATAGGATATTTTATTTTTCTGTAAACACTGTTGGACTTTTTTCAATTTGGGTTTTTTTTTCTAACTGGAGATATAAATCATTTAAAATATTAAACTATGACAGAGAGAAAATGTGAGAATCTGAGTTTAAATAAAGCAACACATTAGAGGATAGTTTTACACCCCAATATGTCTTTGCCTTTCTGTCTAGCTGTATACAAAACATCGACTCCTTCAGGCAATGCTCCATTTCTCCAACTATTTTGTAAACAGGAAAGTCTAAATATAAGGTGAGTTTCATTTACTGCTCAGTCCAGGGATAACAAGCATGGAGAGAACAAACAGCATTAGAAGAAAGGCCATAGCAAGGCAACATAAGACTGAAGTCATGATTGCAGGAGAGCAGCTCAGGTAATGAGGAGGAAGGGGGGGCATGTTGGTATATGTAGGCTTGGATGCATTTCAGAGCTCATCACTAACCCAAGCATGACTTAAAGGTTGAGACTTCACGATGGAAAGCTGATCAAGGACAGACGGTACCACCTGCGCACATATCCCAACTGCTTTGTGGCGCAGGAGCTAATCGATTGGCTGGTGAGCCACAAGGAGGCTTTGGATCGAGCGACTGCTGTCTGTCTTATGCAACACCTCATGGACCATGACATTGTTCATCATGGTAAGAGGGTTCCATGTATTGGCCATTTCATACCATTGGATTACTTGTTTAGCAACTTCTGGGTATAGATTTGCCAAAGAAAACCTCCTGAAGTTCAAACAGAGGCTCGGAACAGGTTTGGAGATGGGATATAAGTGAATGTTAAAGATGCATGTTTGTGTTACACGGGTTGATCTAAATATCTCAGAAACGTCTGATCATCAGCACCACACTCATCTCCTGGGTTTACTGTGAAGGGTTTCAAAGGATTAAATTATACAGTTATTTGCAGATGTATGGATAAAAATGAATAGTTAATATCAGAGGTTAGAGGAGAGTGAGCTGACTGGTTTGAGACAATTACAGAATGCATGTTTGAATCTGTAACATGTGGAAATTTAAAGCAGATGAGCTACGGAGGCAGAAGACACGACTCTGTGCTTTTCCTTTCAGCCTAGTACGATGAGTCTGTACCTGTGGGACCTTTGTCCGAGGCTGCTGCTGGTGTAATGCAGGAGTCTGCAAACTTTGAAACCCAAAGAGACATTTTGCCCTGGGTTCAGTCAAATAAAAGTGGTTTAGAGAAGCAAATATTACAAGGGCTTTTAATAAAACACGACTTATTAATATTAATAAATATCTGCTACAGAAAATCTTTTGCTATTTATTTGTATTTTTATGGTTTGAAATTATAAAAAATATAAAATGTCTGGATTTTCTTTTAAAAGGGTATTGAGATTTGTAAGAAATTATGAATCATAATCGTTACCATGACAAGAAAGACCCATTTAAAAGCATATTATTGGTTCTTTTAATGTTACTCTGTTGGGAAAATTCAAATGAGAAATGCTTTGAAAAACCTGTTAAAGTTTCCAACATTTGTTAAAATTCCATCTTTAAAACCTTTAGTTGATCATTATCATTTTTAGCAACTATTAGGAACTATTACAGAGGATCCAACGAGCCACTTCTGGCTCCGGAACCGCAGGTTACAGACCCCTGCTCTAATTTTTTTCATTTTTATTTATTTAAAAAGGAACGGTTTACAATTAGAACCCAAATGTTACAATTTGATGCATTGTACCAAAGCTAGTCAAAGGCTAATTTGCATCTGCAGTCCCTTTGGCACAATTTACATTAACATCATGTCACATTTACCAAATTTAAACACCAAACATACGAAAGGAGTTGACATCACCCATAGACAAACTTAAAATATTAATTCATTAAAGGAATCATCCATAAATAGACAAAAGCCAGTGCCATAGAGAGAAAAATTGATGATTAAAGTATTGAGAATTTTTCAGTAGATTTTTAGTAGTAGTTCATGCAGAGATTTTAATATAAAAGGGAAGCCTGTTCCACTGTGCTGTGAATGCAGACTGACCAAATGTCGAGGAGTGAAAGGGTATGATCCAGTTGTATGGAGAAGCTATTCGAGTAGATCTGATTGAGCCTACAGAACGACAACAAACAAAGGCCAATAAGCAGGCTGGACCCCGACCCTTTAAAATCTTATAAATCATACTGACCCCATTAGGGACAAGGGTGTAAAGACAATGGATGATGGATGGATGGCATACTGATTGAGAAAAAATATATCAAAGCTTAAAAAGTAGTATTTTTCCAAAATTCTGCAGTTGTTGTACTGAAATGGCTTTCTGTCAAGCACTTTGAATGTTTTCTTGTACATTGACTCTAAAGGTCTGAGGTTTGACCAGCCAGTCCCCAAAAGGTGAAACAGAAGAGCAGGTGGGAAAATATAAGGCCATGCAAATAAACATCCCCTTTGTCTTGTCCATGTTCAAACTTAGACGTGATGAAGAATATTTTCTCCGCACACTCTGACCCTCTTAATACTTAATAAATGTTACATGAAATACCACACCTGGCTTAATTGCTGATTGTGTCCCTATGTTACTCACTGGATCAAAATCAAGTACTTTTTATTCAAAAACAAAGGTTGTTTCTGATATAAATATAGTGGGCATCTCTGAAAAATACAAGAAAACAATGAAACAGGAGTGTAGAGCAAAACAAATCTATTCACATTATACTAAGAATTATGTGGAAAATAATGTATTCCCTTTCAATAAACAATGGAAACATTTTTACTCGCATCTTAGCAATTAGACCATTCTCTTTGCTGACCAGTTTTTGAATTTTTCCGCTGGTATCATGATCATTTATCTCTGTGATGAGCCTGGTAAGGCCTCTTTTACATCACCCTAATCTTCCACAAATTCTCCTAAAGAGTCTGGAATCTACCTGGGCTACTGCTCCCCGTAGGATAATAAGCTGGTTAAAAATTAAGGCAGTTCTGAAAGGAAAAAGGTGCAAAAGTAGACCTTGTAAAATGGACAAGTGTGTTGGTAAGTATACTGTATGAATAGATGGTGTGAATACAGTAGATCTCATTGTAGCTCTCTCTATATAGTAAACAGTGTGCTGCTGTCTCCTTAGTCTGCGATAAGAGGCCTGAATTCAAGGATGCCAAACTGCTATATCGTTTTCGGAAGGATGACGGCACATTTCCCTTCAACACAGAGGTGAAAATCTTCATGCGAGGACAACGGCTATATGAAAAGTACGAAATATTTAAAAAAAGAAAAAGACTTTTGACCAAACACTACAACCCTTTACATACAATGACAAATATCCAGTGGCGGAGGTATGGGTAGGTATCTAAACAGAAAATTTAACACAATTAGAATGACAAACAAGAACGATTAGGGTGCTATTTCATCTTTCCACCACAAAACATCTGCTGCTAAATTCTAATGAAATACTATACTACTACAAAAAAAGATTTGTTGTACTTAAAAGCTTTTCAACTCATCTTTATCACGGAGGGATAATAATTGTAGCTTATTTTACAAACATGTCATTTTGTCTCGTGTATCTCCCTTTGAGTCTTTTGAAGATAATATCTAGAGCATGTTTTAAGGGAACTGTTGACTGACTTTAATTACTTTTTTTTTAAAGTCTCATAGCAGACAAAAACTCCATCCTGCAGCTGAGGGAGGAGCATGGGGTTTCACATCAGCGCTCGTTTCCAGGCTACCAGCTGATTGACTGGCTCCTCCAGAACGGAGAGGTGGAGAGCAGGCGTCAGGGAGTTGACTTGAGCCGGGCATTGCAGGAGCATGGCATCATTCAGCATGGTGAGGCAGAGCTCATTTGCACTTTGATGAAGGGTAAGATGTGGCTGCCAGCGGTGAAAGGCCACTAGGGATTTTTGCAATCAAAAGCAAATAGATTCAATATCCATCGGCAAACAATTCCATTTGTTCTTAAAACACGCCCCAACGTTATTTAATACTGCATTTCATTTCTGACAATAGTGACAAAGAAGCATGACTTCTTCGACAGCGGGCTGCTCTATCAGTTCTGCATTAATTTCCGTCGCCGCCGGCGCCTATCTGAACTGTTAAATGAAAGGGAGCAGGACATTGATGGCACATCCACCCAAGAGGAAGGCAATGTTGACAGTCCATTCTCTCTACGCAAAGACTCAATCCAGGAACATACAGATGCTTTTCAATCTGGTAAAAATCAGATTTAGAACAGTTTTGTTTGTTTTGTTTTTTTTGGGGTTTTTTTGTAAAAAAAAAAAAAAACACTTTGATTTTAATGTTGGTTTCTTAACACATTTTTCTACAGTGAGGCCAAGCAAAGAGGTAAAACACATTGCAGGTAGCAGGCGATCCAGCTTGAATTCACTCCAGCTTCATTCTGGTGGATTTCAAACACTTCCTCAACTCTCTTCAAACTCGATTGTGAGATGCAATCCTAAATCAGGCAAGTTCTGATATATTAAATGTCAAGGGTAATGTTTTAGAGGCTTGTAAATGCATGCACAATCACACACACAGATATTTTTATCTCTTTATATATGTATAGATATATATGTTTAGATTTTATGTATTGTTTTTCTGGGTTTGCTACTAGTTTGCAAAGTTCACAGGCTATAGATATTACTCCGTTATTTCCTCCCCTTCACAAGTCTCTTTACATTCGTTTTTATTCTATTAACCGATGTGAGAAATATAGACTTTTTTTCCTTGGGTGGCCCTTAACAAGCGGTAAATAATTAACTAGTATACCCTTTAAAATGTTTTAAAGTCTATTATGTAATGCTTTAATGGGTATGTAAGCATTTTTTGTTGGTTCTACAGTTTTAAAAAGACATGTAACATGTGAAGATTTATTGGCCCCTGGGGCACCTTTCATCAAAAAAGTTCTGACGGTGAGTTTGTGGGACCATATACAGTTTATGCATCACACACACACAACAAAGACAGACAAGTGAGTGAAGCAATTCTGGAATTTACACATTTCTTTATAGACTATAAATACGTTTTAAATTTAGGTTGTATTTCCCTCACGTCAAAGATGTACTTTATCTCATCAAACAGGTGATTGGGGATGCTCTAGGATGGGGCATTGTCGTCAGAGGCAGAGCTCCATGTTATGTGCAAGCCGTGGATCCAGGGAGCCCTGCTGCAGCTGCGGGAGTTAAGGTGAAAAAATTGTCAAAGTTAAATAAAAAAAAAAAGAATAGAACTGTAAAACAGTAATATTAAATGTCTGGACAGAAGTGTGATGTAACAACTCTTTGTAGATACGACAGTTTGTGTACCAGGTGAATGGAAGATGTGTGCTTTACCTGGACTACAAGACAGTGACCAGGCTGGTGATGACTGGACCTCGTGTTGTTGTGCTTGAAGTTCTGGAGCAACTGGAATAAAAGCAAAGACTGGACAACAAAGACAATGCTGCTAAGAATAGTAAAACTTCTTTCAAAATACTACTAAACCAAATTCAATAATTGTTTGAAATTTAAAATTTAAAGTTGCAAATAAAAATCTTTGGAGAGGTTGTGAGAATTTTACACCATAAAAAAACATACGAAACAGCCATCTAATTTATTTTCTAAACCATTCTGTTTTTTCCTGGTTGAACAAAAAGTGTAAATCAAAAACCTAAGATAGTTTAGCCTTATTAAATTTTGGTTAAATCATTGATGTTTTTTTTTCCGTGAATGTTTATTTTGTATTCATTATTTTTGTGTGTGTAAACAGATTTATGTGTATAATCTCCTTTACATGCTATACAAATTGTAAGAATAATTGCTTTTGGGAGCTAGGGCTTGCAGATATGGACAAAATTTATATCACGATACATTTCTTAATTTCGGTCGATACGATATAATTTTGTTATTAGTGTAGGAAAAATAAAAGCCTCAGAAAGACAGCCAACAATGCCAACAACAGATGACTAAACAAACTTATGACGAATATTTTGCAATGTTTATAAAGATTCTCCAACATAAAATTTAATAAATATTACATTTGAAAAACACAAACACATAAAACTACATGAAAACCTGGAACATCATTCAGTGACCAATGCTATGTTTATAGACTGTGATGTATATTGAAATGTTGAAAATGTTTGTAAAAGTCAAATCACCAATATTGAATTAAACCATATCGCGATATATATTGATATTGAAAAATTGTCCAGCTCTATTGGGAGCTATTAATAGTTGTGTAGTTGCAGTTTGTCTGAATAACTGTGCTTTTCATTGTTCTTTGTTCTAATAAAGTTGTTTTAAAAAAAAAAGCAGTCGCCATTTTGGATTTGGTGTTAAGCTCCTGAAATACTCAACGCAGCTAACAGGCTAACCTCAGAACTGCAAGGATTTAGAGAAACCTCGCGGGGAAAGTTTGGTCATATATGTCATTGGTGCATTGTGCTATATCTTAAATTTGTGCATTGCCATATTTAGTGGGTTTCTTAACGTGCTTGTAATACGCAGCACATGTGACCGTTAACTAATCTGCTAGCATTTAGCCAGTTAGCATAGGAGAAGCTAAATCATTAGCATCCCCCGGCGACAGAAAAGAGTGAACATCACTAGTCATTTTGTCCCTAGCCTCTCATATAGTATACAGAAGAACACTATATGTGATCACTTAATGTAGGTAGGAAAACTGTTTAGATTAAAACCAGAGACACGTCCTTAGGTAAGTAATACGCATTATTTGATATTATTGTGAAAAACATGAAAGTCCGGCTAACTGAGAAGAATGGAATTTGCAACATGGAGCAATAGCGGCCATCGGTGCTAACGTAACAAAGCTAACGCAATGTAGCGGATTTCATGATAGTAAGGTCCGTTTGATCAGAAAAGGCTCTCGGACTGAGGTGGGCGTATTCAACACGAGCTATCTGCAACGTTGTTATTGCACTGGAAAATGCACTGATGTTGCATATGGTGTTCTGATACCATTTAAGTGACCGCTCGTTCAGTGCTTGTTGAAATTCAGTAAAAAGTTTATGCAATGTGGTTAGAGGCTGTGATTTATCAAAACCCAAAGTCTGCTTCAAACAACATCCCAGTTTTTCCCATTTTCTGCCAGCAGCCATGTACCAGCTCCCTGTGAATAATCTTACAAGAATCAGGAAAGCCAGAAAACAGGTGAAGAAAAACCTTGAAGATATAGGACTTGAGCTCTGCAAGGAGGTGGCAGAGGTGAGTGGTTTAGTTTTTGTTTTTTTTGTTGTTGTTGTTTTGGTTTTTTGGGGGGTTATGCTGTAAGTTTAAAAAGAAAACAACTCATCATTTGTATTATATCATGAAATGTACTTCACTCCGACTACTCATACCAGTAGTTTTAAAGAGAAGAAGTTTGTTTATTATAAAACCCCGAGGTCTGGTTAATAACATTTTGAAAACATAACTGCATTCCACACAGTAAAGTTAAAGTGTAGCAGCTTTTGAGTCGGAGGACTTTTCATCCCCCCTCTCGACACTAGAGGTTGATGGAGTTTTTGTGGAGTCTAGCGAGCCAGAACCTTATCAGTCAAAGCTACTTGCTTCAAGGTGATGCTGAAGCCGATGCTTCAGAGGCGGTGGGGGCGGGGTAACTTGCTACAGTGGTGTATGTTTGGGTTGGTGATAAAAGCCTGTATGAGGGACATTAACATGCACCAGCATGTGCTATTTGAAGCATTAGGAAACTTCAACAGCAGTAGGAACAGTTTAATCACTAAGAACAGCACTGAGATGGATATGCAGAATTAAAACAATCTTAAAATATCCCACTCAAAAAATGTAGAATTAAAACATTCCCTATATATCTGTTTTCTATAGTTTAAATGCAAAAAGACACGTTTAAGAAAAGTTGAGTGCAAGAAACAAAGGAACAGGGGGAACTGCTGCCCAACAGATTGTGAGGAAAATTACTTTTGAGTATTTGAATCTTTCAAAGTGTGGCAACAGTTGGTACATCAAGAGTCAGGACACAGATTTATTCTAGACACTGGTTACAGTTCTCACATTGTAAGAAAAAAACAGAACAGTCGTTCACAGTTGGTTCAAAGTAATGTTTTTCATATATAAGTAAATTTAGCCTTTTGTGCACAAACAAACCCCCCATATTCTAGACTGAGGGAATATTATTATAAAATACTATTTTTATTTTTCCACCAGGTCTTGGCACTTATCACTGTGAAAGGTTTTAATACCTTATGAATTTAATGTGCATTGTATCTCTGTCCTTGATTTGCAAACTAACTGAAATGACCAAAAGAGTTTAGGGAATCTTTGGATCATGATCGAGGTAAAAATTAATGTAAGTCAAAGGCCAATTCTAAATTGAGCACATTGCTGCTCCTTGAGCCTTTTTGTTCAGCTTTTGTGGGGTCAACAATAAGAACTTAATAATTGGAAAGAAAGTAACTCCAGACGGCTTTCCCCTGATGAACTTAACTTTGGCTGAAGTGTCCTCACCGATTTGCCCGATTTGGATGTAGCCTTTGTTACTTTTGGCAGAAATACAACCTTACAAATCCCCCCCCCCCCGTATTATATTCGCTTCACTTTTTACATTGAACTACTCAAATACATTTTTTGACAATATTCTTAATTAGTGAATATGTAAAAAAAAGTTACAGTATGTTATGTCTATGTTACAGTAGCTATGAATTGAACTCTGCATTTGTTTATGAAAGCTATCTCCCAGTCCAGCTACTCATGAATTAGTATTTTTATGAAAATTTGTCCTGAAAACTTTAATTATATTTCTATCTTATGTTGTTGATTCTACAGGAGTTTAAAGAGTTCTGTCCAGATGAACAAACTGTAAAGGACACTATTGGCTATGACATCTGCACATGGGATCCCACTAACTCTAAATCACAGGTAGACCTTCTTTCAGCTTCTACTCATGAATAAATCTTCTAATATTCTAAGACCACTGTTTCTTTCCTGGGTGTCCTTTTAGGGGTATCGTTCGAAGCAGTTTTGCTGCACAGAGTGCAGATTTTCTTCCAAATACTACTCTGGCTACAAAAACCACTTCCGCAGTGTGCACCGGAAAATATTGGACAGCCAGCTTCTGCTCAACTGTCCGTACTGTTCTTTCAGCGCAAACAGGAGGACCCTAGAGACGCATGTCAAAATATTCCACATCCCTAATCCATTCCAGCTCAATCATGGGAACCCACGTGCTTCTGTTTTGGGAAATAGTACCGTACAGGGGAACAGACTGGAAAAACCAATGTATTTCTGCAAGAAATGTAAATATCGAGACGCACTCTACAATGTGGTCAGAAGGCATATTTATAGAGAACATTTTCAGCATGTTGTTTTACCGTATTATGGCCGTGTTTCTGCATCAGTTAAAAACGGTGCTTGCTCTGTCAACGGCAACAACGTTTACTGCAAACAGTGTCCATTTTCTACTCGGAGCTATGAGGGTTTAGTGCAGCATGTTATAGAGTACCATGAACGCATCGGTTCGCAAGTTACTAACATGATTGGACATGCTAACGTTATGATGTCAAAGCCTCAGCCAACCATGAATGAGAAAGCTGCTCTGATCATCAACAGGGCTAAAGCTTCAAGACCTGAGCCAGCAATGCAGCCCGTAATTGGCTACCTGAAGCCTACTTTTAAGAGTCAGCGCAACATCCCCGCCAATCCAAAGCGTGCCGCTGTCGGTACCAATGGTTCTGTAGCTGAAAATAATCAAACTGGTGTAAACACAGCCCAAACACAGAAGTGGAAGATATGCACTGTTTGCAATGAGCTTTTTCCAGAAAACTTGTACAGTGCTCATTTTGAGTGTGCTCACAAGGCTAAAAAAGTTTGGGCGTTAGCTAAATACATCATGAAAATCCATAACTTCACCAGCAAGTGTTTGCTTTGCAATCGCTATCTCCCCAGCAGCACATTACTGAACCACATGCTGATTCATGGCTTAACCTGCCCCCAGTGCCACTCTGCTTTCCACAGTGTGGAAAAGATCATGGAGCACACAGCTAAGACCCACCCGGATGAGTTTTTTGGACCCACTGGTGCATCTCCTTTAACTTTTGATCTTACCATCAAACAAAACAAACCCACTAACATTCAGCTGGCTGTCCTCACTTTTAACATGAAGGAGTCGCCCAATGGTCAGGATCAGTCTGCACCTGCTCTGCAGTCTGTTCACCTGCCCGGAAAAGTACCACCGGTAAGAATTATGGAAAAGCAAGGTGAACCAAGAAATTTCTCTTCGTTAATCCAGAACCGAGATGTTGGGAAGACCGTTTGTCCGCTGTGTTTCTCCATCCTTAAAGGTCCTATCTCTGAGGCCTTGGCCATGCACCTTAGACAGCGACATCAAGTGATCCAAACCATGCATCCCGTCGAAAACAAGATGACATACAAGTGTATTCATTGTTTAGGGGTTTACACTAGCAACATGGTAGCGTCAACAATCACACTGCACCTTGTGCAGTGCAGAGCAGTTGGTAGGAATCAGTCAAGTCAAGGCTTCAAATCTTCCCTGACTCTCAACTCAGCAGGTGCTGGTATTCTCAAGAGGCAGTTGCCAATACAATCTCCATCCAATCCCAAGAGAATCAAAATGAGCAAAAGAACAGGTCCTTTCCGTGGAAGTACCACTCCCTTTGACAGCCTGGTTCTGGATCCTTCAGGCTGGGAGCACAAGACACATGAGGCCAGAAAAGAGTTCCTAACGGCATACTTTAACAGACGGCCGTACCCAACTTCCCAAGAAGTGGAGAAGCTGGCTGCCAGTCTGTGGCTGTGGAAATCAGAGGTTGCTAATCACTTTACACTGAAACAAATGCTGTGTGCAAAGAGTTGTGAAACCAAGAAGGTTTCGGTCCAAGTTGGCCTCGACATGGATGCAGTAAGCAAACTGAAACATTACTTGATTTTTGATAAGGGGAGGCTGGTTGGCACTTCTGCTATTAGGTCTACAGGCCTAAAGTCATATGCTCCATACACAAAACCCAAGTGGTCTCCTCAGTCACCAAACCCCACGGTGGAACACGGTGATTTGCGCATAGAGATCATTTCAATAGACTCGGACAATGAAGAAGAAATGGAGAATCCTGTTCAGATAGAAGATAACACAAACCAAGAGGAAAAAGAAACGGTTACAGCAAACCATCGAGACAATGTAGAATTTAAGTGCCTGGATAACCTCACAGAGGATGAACGTGTGAGAATGGCTGATCCGGTTGGAGAACAAAGCACAAGTCCAAATGGAAAAGAAGCTGACCTGATCCAAGAAGAGACTGTCTTGTTGGAGGATGACCAAGTCGAACCAAACCAAGAAGAGAAGATCCTGTCAGAGGAGGAAAAAGTTAAAACAAATCAAGAACAGAAGGTCTTGTTGGAGGATGAAAATGTTGAACCAAACCAAGAAAAGAAGATCTCAGAGGACGAGAAAGTTGAATCAAACCAAGAAGTGGTCGTGTTGGAGGGTGAAAATGTTGAACCAAGCCAAGAAGAGGTCGTGTTGGAGGGTGAAAATGTTGAACCAAGCCAAGAAGAGGTCGTGTTGGAGGGTGAAAATGTTGAACCAAGCCAAGAAGAGGTCGTGTTGGAGGGTGAAAATGTTGAACCAAGCCAAGAAGAGGTCGTGTTGGAGGGTGAAAATGTTGAACCAAGCCAAGAAGAGGTCGTGTTGGAGGGTGAAAATGTTGAACCAAGCC
>JAUZNJ010076947.1:0-24669 GCA_034780135.1 Jordanella pulchra
ATGCCCATCATTTGAATCCTATATAATGTTTGTTGCATATCTATCAAAACATCTGGTCTTCCTTCTGATTTGTTATTATTAACACTTATTAAAGATGAACTAGAATCAGAACATATTACTGCTCTCATAGGTCTCACCTCTTCCACCCATTGCAATGGTTGGCAGTTGATAAACAAAACTGGTGCATTTATTACCGCCACCAACCGGTATGGAGTGTTGACCACAATGTTACTCGTGAATTTGGTTCTATTACAGTAAACTGCCCATTGTTAATTTAAGATAACAAACTATTATTTGACTGTGTTTACTTTTAGATTGCTGCTATTCTTTTGAACTGGTATCTTAAAATGTTGGTTTGGTTTTCATTAGCATTAGCAGACCTGTCAAATGGCCTGCAAACAACAGGGAGAGAGCAAGGGAGCAATTTTTTAACAACAGATTTAGCATCAGAATTTGTGTTGAAGAGATTTGTGTTTTAAGATGAAGGACATTTTCATGGAATTGCTCGGATTGTATTGTAAACTGCCCATTGTTTCATTTCCATCAATGACAACATGTAAAAGAATCAAGATAAAAGAGAGTCTAAGATCTCTTCTTTGCACCAAAAGAAGGCGATGGAATCTAAATATATTATGTCTTACTTATTTGATTTTCTTTAACAGTACAGTAATTCACATTTTTCCTTGAATATTCCCATCTTCCCACTTAAGACCTGGTGTTGTAGCCAATATCTCTAGTGTTTACAACGATTATTGGCTGTTGACCCACTCTAAATGTTGACCCACTCTAAATGTTGACCCACTCTAAATGATTCTAATGTTCAGCACCCGTAGATCCAGGATCTTTGGTTCAATCTGTAATTAATATATTTTTAATGATGACCCAGTCTATACCTAAAGCAGTCACACAATTAATTGACATTATTAAATTCTAACCTAATTTTAAGAGTATGTTGTCTCCAAGTAAAAGTAAACTGTTTCAATAAATAATACAAACAAAACAAATTGCTCTAAGCTTCTTCTGAGGTTTAGTACGAGCAAATTCATTTGACTAGTATCCCACTGCTTTAAATCCTGAAAACAATCTGTTCTTTATAGATGGATAGGCAGAGACGCACCTGGTTTCAAAGTCATTGTCAACGGGTGTGACTAGTTAATACAGCTAAATGATGGATTGACAGTTTTGAGTTTCGCCTGCAGAAAAGTTGGCCCTACCCTGCATTATATCAGGGTAAGAAAGAGCTGATATATAAAACAACAACAAAAAAACCACTAAATTTACAGGTTTGTCTATTTTCCAGATTTTCCCTACGACCAAAACATATGGATCATTACTTAAAGTGACCCTGGATAATAATAGTTATGTTAAGCATCTGCTGCAGGGTATTTCTGACAGCGTGAGAAGCTCAGTCATCTAGAGGGAGCTTAAAGTAGAGTCACTGCTTCTGTGGATCGAAAGGATTCAGCTACGGTGGTTTGATATTTAATCAGTGTGTGCCATTTTCCAGATATGTCCCACTGCTAGGAGAGCCCAGGGAAGAGTCAAAACCTACTGGAGGGACCAAATATATGTGGTCTCTGCAGCAGGTTGGGATCCTCCTGAATAAGCTAAAGATTTTTATGAGGAGATGCTCATAGCTCTTGCTAAAGTTTTAAGCTAGATAATTAATTCAATTCTATTTATTTCATTTGGGTATGTGTTCACAGGAAAACAGATGAGAGGCTGAAATGTATTTGATCAAATATTAAATAACATAAATATGAAATATTTATAAATTATGCACCATGGTCTGGTATGGAAAATAAACAAAGTGTTGAGTGAAATTCAGCTGAAAAATATCAACTCAGTATTTTTTTACTGTCTGAGATGTCTCTTAGAAACTGGGGAGGAAGTTTGGACTTTCAGACCTCGGTAACTGGAACCCGTCATCCTGTCTCACCTTGACCACTCAGGGTCTTAAGCCAGGATCCTGTTTGTTGACTTCGGCTTGTTCTTTAAACCCATCAACCTGGATATCTTCCACTAGAAGCTCACCTAAGAGATCCAGCTACTCTGCTGGAAACAAAGCACTTTTGATTTCTCATAACTTCCCTTCTCTATTCTTAAATGAAAAATAGATGGGACATTTACACACTGTGTATTTTCTAAATATAACCCCTACAAAAGTTATTTCCTCTTACAGTGTTTTTTATTTGCTCTCTTGATTATTGTGCAGAAGTCAAATTCGTATTAGTGCTCACAAACTTAGTCCATTAAATTGTCTCTTAGTACTTAAAGTCAAGGTTTATGTTTTTTAAACGCTGCAAAGTGGATTATTCGGCTGAGGAAAAAAGAAAACACCGTGTAACTTTTTTTAGTTTATATGAAATGAGCGTTTCTTTATAAAAATTGTGTGAGCAAAATTTAAACGTTATCACAGGTCTCCAATCCAATAGAGGGCGACAAAAGCACATGAAACGCCTCTCTTAAAAAAATAAAACAATAAAAAAACCGTAAAAAATATTAATAAGTATTTAAAGTACTAATCGGTTAATCGTTTACTTTATGTATTGTCAGATGTTTAATCACTCAAAAAAAAGCTAATGATACGGATATACTAAATCACAATGATGAAAAAAAATATTTTGTTGCATTCGCAGACGGCAGGGAAACTGAAAAGGTACAATGAAAATAACACGGCAGTGATTTATTTTTGTCTGAATTGGTTTTAGTCCGCCAAAGACTGTGAAATAGACCTATTTGTCGTGCATTTTATTGACAGGCTGTTAATAGGAACCATACAAATGAATTATATTTCAAAAACAAAGTGCTTCAAACCTATACCCTCCCATTTAATACAAATGTTCAAATTTAACGAAATAATAGAGAATAAAGTGCTAGATGTCCCTTTGTATTACAACAGTTAAACAAAATAGGGTGATATTGCTCCTTTTTATGACATATTTAAACTTTTAGTGATTGTTCCATTCTAAAAAGTGTGTTTTCCGACTTTCTGCTGTACCTAAACGCGTCTTTTTAGCAGTTGACGCTTCGCGGAAGTGTGTGAAAAAGAGTCATAAGACCAGGCAGAAGATAAAGAAAATGTTACCGCGATATGGATGAACACCCACGGACACCGTGACTCACCCCCTCCACCCGCAGCAGGACGGTAGCAGCGGCCTGAAGTGGCGGTAGGACGCGGTGAATCCGTGTTCCGCAATTAGCAGCTAGCGGCGGGTGTTTGTTCGACTGGCTGCCTGGGGGAGCCGCTTCTGTTCGGTCTGTATGTGACAGCTTAGCTCGGTCTGTCCGCAGATGGAGGAGATCAAAGTGTCTCCTGACTACAACTGGTTCCGAAGCACTGTACCCCTGAAGAGAGTAAGTACGTCTCCTGATTTTCGCTCACTGGTAGAAAAGGGAGGAAAACAAACCCGGGGTTGTGTTTTATGTGTCACTGTTTGATCCGTATAACGAAACATGATCGGATGTTTATGTGCATCTTTTTAAGGTAAAGATAAATGTTTGAAGAACCCAAACAGTTCTGAACTTGAGCATTCCCAGACCTTAAACATCAACCTCTAGGCAGGGGAGGACCAGCTGTCATCTCTGTCTCCATGGACCGGTCCAGA
Organism: Jordanella pulchra; assembly: GCA_034780135.1. NCBI lineage: Eukaryota > Metazoa > Chordata > Actinopteri > Cyprinodontiformes > Cyprinodontidae > Jordanella > Jordanella pulchra. The sequence goes on from JAUZNJ010076947.1 coordinate 3,609, forward strand.
GTGGCCCTTTGAACACATGCTTTTCTGTTAAAATCATTGCAGAACTTTATCAGGAAATGGCACCAGCTGCAACCAAACCACATTTATTTCATCACAAGGTCCTCACTGCCCCCCCCCCCCCTGGTTCCAGATCTTCAGATCATTGAAAATGGTTGATTAGGTACAAGGACCATAAAGTGCTCCACACTACATTTAATTCAGAAATACCAAGTGGCAATAATTTTTTACACTCTCAATTATTATTATCTTTTCTCTCCAACTGATACTTATATCTGATATTTTTTAAGTCAGTTCAGTTTATTTATACAGTGATAATTCATCTCACATGTCATCAGACAATTTGATCTGATTAAACATTTCTTTTAAAGAAAACCAGTTGATGCATCCAGCCATGCTCCTCGTGGATAAGCAATGTTCTTCGCTTGCATTTTGTCGTTGACTCTTCTCCTTCAGTCTCTTCTCCCACATCAGCCATGCATGTAGAAGAAGATTTTTTTAATAGAATTTAAACCATGGCTGGGCAACCATTTCCATTTGCAAGATAACTGCAATTTAACAAAATGCAATTTTCAAATGGCAGAGGCTCTTAGTTTTGGTCAAGTTACAGTTATGGTGTGAAGATGTTTGCTGATGTACTGAGAAGCAGCTGCAGCTCTAGGATGACTTGTCCTGTCTCCATCACCTGTATGGATGACGGTTCCAGCTCTAACGGGTTGATTTGTCATCAGGCATCTGTGATGACCAATGATTAGGCTGTTCAGTATTATTGGTTAAGAGCAGCCGTCTCCATGGCTGCGTGCTTTTATGATACCATGTAGGCAAACTAGCAGCCAGGAGGATGAACAAAGAGAAGGAAACAACCTGTTAATCATTAGATTAATACAGTCTGTGTTTGTAGCTGTTTGAGCACTGATACTCTGGGCTGTCTTATTAGCAGGGGCTAAAAGGTTCATAGTAACATTATATAGAAAAAGACCAAAATACATTGGATTCTGATAGAATAAGGTTATGTAAATGTCCTGATGGTGTGTAAATGGTCCTTTTTGAGCCCAAATAGAATTCTAGCAGAGGGTGAAATGAGCAGACATAATCAGACATGGCGCCACCTGCTGGCAGCAGTTGGGTCACATGGCTTAAAAATCGAATCTCTATTTTTTTCCTACAAATTTAGATGAATTTTTTTCTTACTTAAGTTTCATAATAGAAATGATAAATGACATATAGTGCTTTCAAGAACTGTCTTTGTTTTAAATCATTCCTCTAGGCAGTGACATTAATTTAAAGGGAAACAAAAATGAAGCCGTGAAACAAGCTGTAAAATGATCACATTTCACAACAAACAATCCAAATATAAGCATTAATGTTTGTGGCCAGTGGGATCACACAGAGAGCTGCTTGATCAGTTATGAGGGACGTGGAAGAACAAAAAGTGATGAACTGGTGTCTCTCTGCACTATAGAAGCCAAAGCAGTGGCTCTGTTAAAGGAAACCAACAAAATCCAGATTTTCCAAAAGGGAATCTTTCAAACGCAAAAGAAAACATTCATCTTTGGAGTCACACAGTGTGGTGTGGCAGATTCGAACATCAACAATCAATAAAACATTATAAAAAAGACCAGAATAGGTAACCCGTGACTGGAGTTCAGAAGGACAGAAAATGGAGTAAAATAGGAACTAATCCTCTGTCAGCCTCACAAAAAAACTAAACGAACAAAACTATAAATGGGATCATAGATTAAAAAGTCAGTGTGACCCGGGCTTAAGAATAGCATTGCTATCACTAGTGTGAGTATTAATAAGGACGTTTCCTCACAGTTTAGCAACAACTTCTGACATCTAACTCTTGCAGTCTAATAATTTGATGTGTTTTTTGACTCTGGTTCTTCGATCTTTCTGCATTACTGTCACACTTCTCTGGAAGGTGCTAACTGGCTTAGCCACTGTAGGCTGCTTCCTTCTTTACCTCCTGCTCAAAGTTATTGTAAATATACATGAAGGGCTTTATTCACTAACAGTACAGTTAGTGTAACGTTTACAGTACATCAGGATTTAAGCATCAGGTGGAAATTTATGACTTTAATGTAAAGAATCGTTACAACAATCGTTTTTTTTAGGGATGCACTGATCCACTTTTTGCACCTCTGATACTGATACCGATGTTTTTTCTTTTTGGAGCTTTTAAACATCATTAATTGTCATTTATGGTTTAGATCAGAGGTTCCCAAAGTAGCGTCTGGAGACAGGAGCAGTCATTTAATTTATTTTATACAATTGTTGACCTAAAACATGATTCCAGTATTATTTTAATCTAATTGTACCATTTATTGAAGTTATTAAATATCTCAATTAAATAAACATACATTTATATGTATTTACTGTGATGAAATTTTGCCTAAAAATATATATTTTAAAACTGATGTAATTACTTTATGTGTGTAAATGAACATAGATTGAAGTAATCCTTTGTATTTTTGGGGGGTCTCAATCCGTTGCATTGTTCATTTTTTTGTGGTCGCAGCTGGAAATAGTTGGATCCGCAGTTTAGATGATGAATAAAATTCTAATTGTGACCATAAATTCACGTCACCATGAAGATAAATGATTCAAAGGAAACAGGTCCAGTTGGAGTCATAGTTCAGCTCAGCTGCTAAATTATAGTTTTCAAAGTTCTGCCATGCTGCGGTCAGAGCGACCTTTGACCTACTAACCCTCCTGTCCACTAAGCCTGACTGCAGACGGTTATGCTGTGGCTCCGTCACTGTTTACTAATCAGCCTCTAGTTCAGTTTTGGATTTATCGCTCTTTCTGTAGTTCGACCCAGAATCAGACGTGCTGAACTCGGCCGTGTGGTTTGCAGTTCACCAGGATTGTGTTGTATGGTGTAAAAACACCGCTCCGTATGTGAACAGAAGGTGTTTGACCTGCAGCACATCCCCATCAGCACTGAGCTCGCTCTTAGCCAGCAGGGTCACATGATTCCACTCAATGGTTCACATCACATGCTGTGAGTCAGGCATGAAGTTTATGGGGAAAGCTGAATATCAAGTGCTTCGGTTTCTTTCTGATCATTGCTTGTTTCCGGGTAGAAAGCTTCTGTTTTGGACCTGCTGATGGATTTCTGGAATTCTCTTCACCGTGTGCTTTATCAACACGCTGAACCAAAGGCATGCGGTGTGTGAGATGTGGCAGGTGCTGCCCACTCTGGGTGGACAGGCTGCTTTCGTTTTTTCACAAAGCCGCATTGAGAGTATGAGGCAATCACATGTTTGCACTTCTGAGAGTTTCACAAAGGTTGGTTTGGTTTTTTTTTTTAGGTTTTCTACCCCTTATATCTTTGGGCAGCCATGTTGGTTAAAATACATGATTCACAACTTTATTTTATTCCTTAATATTTGCAGTCTAAAAAAAGCAGTAATAGTAAAGTTTTCTTTCCAGTTTCCCTCAGATAAACTATTTTTTTCCACACGACAGACTAGTTAATAAAGTTTAACTAGTCCCATGTAACTTGAATACAGAAGAAAATACACCCAACAGAAGCACGAGGAACTGTTCACTGATCCAGGTCAGCTGACTCTGAGGCTGGTTAGCCGCATCTGATTATGGCGTGTTTAGTTGTTATGGCCGATGGATCCACTGGGTTACAGAACCGATCTTTGTTCTTTCCAGATCATTGTCGACGACGATGACAGCAAGGTGTGGTCCCTGTATGATGCGGGCCCGAAGAACATCCGCTGTCCGATCATCTTCCTTCCCCCGGTCAGTGGGACTGCAGAGGTGTTCTTCCAGCAGGTTCTGGCGCTGACAGGCTGGGGTTACAGAGTCATCTCGGTGAGTTTGCTAAGGTGGGAACGCTGTTGTTGTCCATCAGCATCCACAAGAAGACGACTTCATGGCCTTCACACTCAGCTGATGGATGCTGGCTTGATTTAAAGTATTACACAAAAAGTCGAATGGATATGAAAATGTCCGGTTCAGACATGGATGCTGATCATCTGAGGGATCTGATGATCTTATAGCTGAGGTTTTTCAAACAGCGAACCAATACAGTAAAGCTGTGGCTCTTTTAATGCTTTCCTGGGAGTCCTTGATGTTTTTCTAATCAATCTGAATGTATATATATCAGTAAACAGAAATATTTTTTCTTTTGCTTCTGTTTTTCAGCTGCAGTATCCAGTGTACTGGGACCTCATGGAGTTTTGTGATGGATTCCGGAAGCTTCTGGATCATCTTCAGCTGGACAAGGTCCGACTTTCTTCTTGCAGTTCCTTTTATGCTCCCATGTGTACGTTAAAAGTCCTTTGATTTTTCCTATCATGATGCCGTAGGGTCGCCCCGCTCGCTCACTGACCACCTCATTTATTGTCATTGCAGCTGCACAGTGTATCCACAAGAGGGCAGTATAGAACGAGCTTCCCTATTCAGAGGGAAATGCTCGTCATGGGAGTGTGGAGAAAATGGGCGCAGCAGTAGACAGTTTATTACATGGCTTCCTTTTGATAGTTTTACTTTTTTGAGCTCATTTTCTCCTCCTTGGTACTTTTTACTGATCTCACATTGGCCATTGTGCACCACACTGCCTCCTAGGTTACTCGTGGTACTGCGTCTGGCTGCCAGTCTGGAACCTCCAATATGGTGGACTAATGTGTGCACAAAAGGAAAGCAGCAACAGACTGTAGATCAGTACGGTAGTTTTTGGTTACTCATGAATGATTTGTTCAAATAAACATATCATTCATGTGAACAAACTGAATGGAATCAGTATCTTTAATACTTTGTACATTGACTCATGGATCACTCGGCCTTATGAATCAGTGACTGTTGTGACTGAGGCTACAGTCGCTGCCGACCCGCCCTGCTGCTGCGAGGCAGGAGGAGTTGGTGTGGTGATTCCTTCAATCGCCACCAGTACGAAGAAGACGCTGATTTATTCTCACGTCATGGTGTGTTGTGTTCTAACACAAAGATGCCCTCGTTCATGAAGTACGTGAACCACGCTTAGAGTGGTGCTGCTTCACCTACTCACACAACGCACCAATAAACCAACAGGATAGACGCCATCTGCAGTAGATCCTATACTGCACTATAAGGCCAGTTTAAAAGCCTTTAACTTTCTCAAACAACGACAGTGTGCTTTATAATCCGGAGGGCTTTATGCTTGGATTCATTCTGGTTGTGCTTACTGACCTCCAGGCATTTTATGTGGTACAAAATGTTTCAGTACGACTTTGGTCAACCACAGCCTCAGTTTGTGCAGCATTACGGCTACGGTAGACAGGAGTGTGGCAGAGTAATAAATACTGTATGGCACCATGAACAAAGACCCTAAAGTCACACCTGTCATAAGCGTGTATCTTGACGTGGACATCAAACTCAGGGCTGTCAGTAGATGATGGGAACAGAGCAGCTGTGAGGGAATCCAGCATTAATGAATCAATGGTACTGAGGTGGAGGAAGCGAGAAGATGACCTGCACCTTATATATGAAAAAACAAATGCATCATTCATTGGCAGTGTGCCCCAGAGAGCAGAAACTACAGTAATACTGTGCTTATTGTATAGTTTTCTTTTAAAATTTAATTTAGAAATCTTTTTTTTTCATGTTCAACTGATTTTTTTTGTATATAAAAGTCCTTATAGACGCCCCTCCAGACTTGAACCTCAAAAAAGTTGGAGCTTAAAAAGTTTTTCTGTTTTATTACCCTTTTATCTGTTAACTATCTGTTAAAGCTCTATGACAATCAGACTTTATGTCACTGAAACCACTTTTATTGCTCATTTAAACTGCAAAACAAAGCTGTAATTGCATGAACTGAACATAACTTTCAAGTCTCCCGTTTTTGTCGGGAAGCTACCGGATTTTACCCTCTTTGCCAATGTCCTCTCAATTTAGAAGTCTCTTGTAAATTTTCCCTATTATTGTATTATGAAATTATGTATAAACCAAACTTTACCATTGCAAGTCACAATCTGATCACCTCACTGTAGTTTGCAGTTGGTTGACAAGTGTTTGTTTTAGATTCTTATGCTCCTGTCTCACAATGTAATGGATACTTGAGCTTGACTGGGGAAGTCGGACGGCTCGCTGCGGATGTCACATTTTTAAAAATCCATAACTTGACAGGTATGGAACTAAATGATCCGCTGAAAGAATCTTTTCAACAATTCATTTTAATGAACTGATCCTAATGATTCAGTTCACTGAACGGTTCTCATCACTAGCGTTGGGTTTGGGGAATTCGACCTCAGGCAGCTGATTTATTTCTGTGTGAACGTCTCTACGATGTCTGTGTAACTCTGATCCTGTAACACACACAGGTCCACCTGTTCGGAGCCTCTCTGGGAGGATTCTTGGCTCAGAAGTTTGCAGAATATACCCACAAGTCACCCAGGGTCCACTCTCTGATCCTGTGTAACTCGTTCAGTGACACCTCCATATTTAACCAGACATGGACTGCAAACAGGTGCTTCTCACCGTCTCTGACCTGAACATTTCCTCTCAGTCTCCTTATTCATTCTTGCTGCTTCTCTGTTGCTGCCAGTTTCTGGCTCATGCCGGCGTTCCTACTGAAGAAGATCGTCCTGGGAAACTTTGCTAAAGGACCCGTCGACCCTAAGATGGCAGAGGCGATCGACTTCATGGTGGACAGGGTATGCCACCTTCAGTTCTAATGAGGACGTTAAAGCAGAGCAGTGTTTGGTTATTGATCCGTCTGTTTCCCTTCTGCAGCTGGAGAGTCTGAACCAAAGTGAGCTAGCTTCGAGGCTAACGCTTAACTGTCAGAACTCGTACGTCGAACCTCACAAAATAAAAGATGTTGCTGTGACCATCATAGATGTAAGTTTGTTTTCTTGTTGGGGGGGGGTGGGGGCTCTGTTGTGGTGTGTTTTCTGACTGAGTTCTGCTGTCGATGTTGAGGTGTTCGACCAAAGCGCCCTCTCACTGGAGGCCAAAGAAGAGATGTATAAACTGTATCCCAACGCTAGAAGAGCGCATCTGAAAACTGGAGGGAATTTCCCGTATCTGTGTCGTAGCGCCGAGGTCAACCTCTACATTCAGGTTGGTTCTGATTCACTGCATTTCCTTCACAACATCTAAAGTACTTTCTACTATCCACAGTGTTTGCATCATCTCTTAATGTAGGTTGAGATATAAAGATTGATCATCTAGGGAGGAAACTTGTGGTCTTCGATAAAATGACACACAGTTGAACAAAAAACAGTCTGCGTGCAGGTGGCGCAGTGGTTAGTGCGCACGACCCATGTACGGAGGCCTTAGTCCTCGACGCGGGCGACACAGGTTCGAATCCGGCTTGTGGTCCTTTCCCGCATGTCTGTCCCCCTCTCTCATACCCCCTTTCCTGTCAGCCTACTGTCAGAAAACGAGCCACTAGTGCTGTAAAAAGCTCAAACTGATGAAACAAAAAACAAAAATATGTCATTTTCATCTTTATATTAAACTCGTCTGACTGGGATGTACTGAGCACCAGCAGTGGTACACGATTAGATCAGCTTCATATTTTTACTGTTACTCTAAATCTAACCAGTTTATCCATTTATTTAACTCTTAGCTGCATCTTTTATCGGAACTAATAATAAGTGTGATGGTTTCTATTATGGTTTGGTGCTTCTAGAGGGAACTATGTACAAAAATAAATCGACCTTTTCCGGATTAAAGGCCCTGTTTTCACTTCCACTTTTCTTGGTTTAGAAACCATCTGTTTCTTCCACCTGTCAGGTTTTACTCTCCTTCCTTTGTCTCTGCTTTAAGACTTAAAATAAAAGCGCCGTCAGGTTTTACAGATGAGCCGCAGACGTGGACCTCTGTCTGCCAGTTAATGGTCGCTGGTTGACAGCCAGGTTTAGGGGATTTTTAGAACCCTGAATGTTTTAATGGATTTTTAAATTATTCGAACTGATCTGCTTCAGTTAGTTTTGGATCCAGATATTTCATTCTTCAGTAGTTGAGTTAATCTTTAATCGTTAAGTTTTTATTATCCATGTTAACACATACAGCCCAGTAATTGATTTAATGTGATTAGTTGCTCATATTCTTACTCGTATATTAATATACTGATAAATCCAGTCATATATGGAGGTCTTTGGTAAATGCAGCTGTCTATAGCGAATCATTTGGAAATCTGGATTGAAATAATCAAACAGAATCAAATGTTTTGTATTTGGCCTCACAGAGGCTCTGTGAAAGATCTTATTAATTATTCTGGCCACATATTTACTACAGATCTTCAGCTGAGCGATCTGTATGCAGAGTAAGTTGGGGGGGGGGGGGGGGCAGCCCCACCAGGACGGGGGTCTCTGATCTAAACCTGTGTTATGGATCCCTTCCCTTTCAGAGATGCCTTTGATTGCTGTTCTGATAAATGCTGGTCTTGCCCTGCAGGTCAGGACTAGATCTAGTCACACTGTCACACTGTCCCCCCCGCCCCAAGCCTCATTAGCTGTTGCAGCAAGAGCTGATGCTTGTCAGAGATGGAAAATCCAGGTCTAAAAGGTAAAACCTGCCCAGTTTTCCTTCTTCCTGTTTGCTTAACCAGGTATCAGCCTCCAGCCTGTCTTGTGGTTTTCGCTTCTCTGTACAGGCCTTTTACTTTCCTGACCTGGTTTATCGACCTCTGCTGGGTGTGGATAAAGCCGCATACCTCAGTCAGAATGGGTGATTTAAAGGAGAAACTCTTCTGTACCAACATCTAAGACGTTTCCAGCAGCATCTTTTCATTAAATGCTTTGTTTTTCCTGCTTATTTTGGGACTTAAAACTACAAATGACTGGTTTACTTTCAGGGAGGAGTTTATTGTTCAGGTTTATGAGAAAAAACAAGGGTTTTAATCACTGCAGAGTAAATCAGATCTAAAACAACAGCAACCATGTAAAGCATCAGCTTTTATTTATTTATTCAGCCTTTAAAAATGATCCCTCTGAGCTTCAGACAGGCTGTAAACCCCACCTTCACCTCTTTCTGTTAGCAGCAGGTGAACGTTTCATCTTCTTCTATGTCTCTAGACCTTTTTTTATTTCCACAAACCAAAACAAATGGATTGTTTACAGTACCGCCCACGTCCCTTTTTAAAGTCTGACATCAGCGGTTTCTTCTCCTTTTGCTGCCTTTCCATTGATTATGTCGAGTGCTGCCCCCTTGTGTTTATGGAGAATAGTTCACCTCCGGCCGTGTCGAGTGGCAAAGATTATTGGCCCTCAGATTGTTGCCTGAGACCGTAACAGTAACCTTTAATAGTTTTAGGTTCCTTTAGTAGCTGTACTAAAGCTGTTTAACTAAAGCAAACAATATTAGCAGATTTTTTTAATTAAAAGCTGAGAAAATGAACCAGACTGGTTTGTGTCTCACAGAGGGCCGGTCAGATTATGGTGGTAAAGTTTGATGACAGGATGAACTTTTTAGGTTTTTCTAAAGTAATGAGGAAAACCTTCTTCAATTCAGACCTGAATCTGTGCTAAAAACCCTGCAGCTAATTAATCAGTTAGATGGTGATAGTTTTAGTTCTTTCTGCCTTTCAGATCCACTTGCGACAGTTCCACGGAACCAGGTACGCGGCCATCGACCCTGCCATGGTCAGCGCTGAGGAGCTGGAAGTGCAGCGAAGCCACCTGAGCTACAACCAGGAACCGGAAGACAACCAGTGAGCCGACTGATCCTGGCTCCTCTGGACGCTCATTTCACATCAGACTCCAACGATTTTCTCTGTGGAGCCTGACAGTCAATCAGCAACTCAACTAAGAATGTTTTTATTTGTCAGATGAAGCAATATTTTCCTAATGAAATGTGGTACATTACCGCTGTGTCGCTTTAAAAACCATACGCAACACTTTGCCTTATGTGGATCGATTATTGCACTCATACTGCCTGAACTGTGTGTTTGTTTGAAAGGTAAACTGGGAACCGTTTGGAACAGTGAACACACTGGTTATACTAAGACATGCTGTACATCTGAAGAGTTTGTGTAATTTACCTATATGAATTTCAGTTTTTTTGTTGTTTTTTTTGTCAGAATACAGTTTTTCTTTTTGATTTCATATTTTGTTGAGTTTTTATTTTCTTTTTTCCACGATTATCTCTAAACCAATGTTTCCAGCAAGACTCTGGGTTCAAATAAATCAGTCACATGCTCTTAGTTTATCCAGATCAATATCTGTGGGGTTTTGTACCGGGTAAGTTGAGCAGAACGTTCTTATTCTTCATTTAAAAAAAAGGTTCATTTACACATAATGACCCTTTTATGGGTCACACAATTGGTTATAAAACAAAACAACTTGGTTTAATTTATGTTTAATAAGTTTCTAAGCTGACAATAGAATGATGAAATATTAAAGGTTTTTAAAGCATGGAGGGAGTAGAAAATCATTTCTGCTCATTTATTGATAAATCCTTCATTTCTGGTTAGGAAGATTTTTTTTTATCTACATAACATCCACCTAATTTGAAGTAATCCTTTGCTGCATACTAAAATGGAAAAACAAATGACTAAGAAACCGTAAGTCCAAATTACTTGTGTGATACGTCATTTGAAAGCTATTACAGTTTAGTTTCTGAAAAAATAAAATTAGTGTGACTAAAACACAGCCTGAACTGCAGCAGTTCAAAAATGTCCAAAACTTTTGGGGTTTTTTTTTTCTCTTGAAAATAATAGGTCTATCTAGAATAACAACAACAAAGACATGCTTGATAGCAGATGTGTGAAACTACATTAGATTTATTCTGCATCATTTCAACAACAACAAAAAATTTCAGACCTCCAGCTATAACATTGTCAGAGTTAAGGGACTTTTAACTTCTGATGTCACCAGCGTCTCCAAACCTCTCCTAATATACCAAATGCTTTAACTCCACTGTTGGACCCATAAAATCACTCTGAAGTACTTTGATGACCAAAATAATCTATTTTTCACCTCAGTCATTGTGGAAATTATCAGCCTCTGAACTACAAAACATCTCGGCGCGTTGTTATGACGCAGCTTCTAACAGTCCGCAAAAGTCCGGTCTCTTCGGTCCATTTTGCTGTTACGCAAAGGTAAGATTATCCGATACTATTTATTAAAATAATATTTATTAAAATAAATAATAATATTTATTAAAATAAGCACTGCTTGGCCTCTTTGGTAAAGGTAATCTCATTGGCTACAACAGTAAACGCCCACGTGGGCTCAACCAATAGCAGTGGGACTGAATGAGCTACAATATCATATGACTCCGTGTGTTCTGGGATGACTGACAGGAAGCGCTCGTTATACTTCACGCCCTGCCCCGGGATGTTAAACGAAACTTTATTTAACCAATGTACATTACATCAGGTACCAGTACCGGATGTTTCTCTATGCATACTTGATCCTGCCAGTAGCATAGCTTGTCTCAAAGATTAAGCCATGCAAGTGTAAGTACACTCCGGCTGTACAGTGAAAATTGCGAATGGCTCATTAAATCAGTTATGTTTCCTTTGATGGCTCCAAGGTTACTTGGATAACTGTGGCAATCCTGGAACTAATACATGAAACCTGGGAATTGGAACAGTACTTGGGCTGAGGCTGGAAACATTTCACCATCACACGAGTAACACAAGACCGAGAACGGAGGAAATCCCCGGATGTTGTTCTTGCTCCTCCCTCTTTACCCAGCATGCATCAGAGCAGATTTATTGCGGTAGTTTTCCCGGCATGCAACGCGACAGCAGCTTTGAGAGCTAACTTTCCATACCTTAAAAAACTGATTTTTATATGGCTTTTTTTCCTCATTATGGACTGTTTTTATTATGACTATACTGGATTATTTTTTATGTCTGGACCCTTATGGACAAATATAATATAAACAATTGAAGGTTGGACTTATATCATGACTCCTGCCGAGCTTCAAAGGTATGTAGTCAAAGCTGCAGTTTAACTTTTGTTTTTTACTAGGCTGCTATGTTTACATAAATTGTGCTTTGGTGCTCATTGTGTCCATAAAATGAAGTTGGTTGAATTCTGGGGACTCTAAGCTTTCTGACAATGTGTAACATGTCTATATTGGAAAAAGTAAAAACCTTTGTTATCTACATGCGCATCATTGTGATGGATAGAAATATATCCACCGGCAGCCATAGTTCGGTCACTATGGATGTGTGGCAAGGTGCACTACAGAGGGCTCAGGATTCGATCCCCAGACTCCTGGGTGAAAGTCACGCACGCTGACCAGTCAGTCAAAGGGCCCTTGGACCGGACCCCACACTGTAGCATCTCTCCTCCTCCATCCCAAGTAGTCCTTGTGCTCCACGCAGGCTGCCACAACTTTGCCACAGAGGGAAATTTGTTCCTTTATTGTTGCAAAGAACATGTTTTTTAATTAAACATGTAATCCAGAAATGGAAAAACTCAATCAAAAAAGTAATGTTGCTGTTTTTGCTGATTTTATTCATTCACTTTTTTGTTACTCAGTTCGACAATTTGCATCCTTTTCAAACTGTGTTTTCCAGACCACATTCCCGCCTCTCCTGCAGTCATGCCTCCCTCTAGTGTGAGGAACCAAGAAGCATTTCTGTTTGTCTGCTGGACGTTAGCAACATTTTTTTTATTAGTCATGTGTAAATGTTTGTATTGGGCTTGAAGAAAATGTAAATCTGTAAAACCACAAGATCAGCTTCTGCCATTTTATGCCCTTGAGAAACTTTGGAGCTGGAAATTGATGAACCACTTTTAGATGAAGAACATTCAGTAGATTTCTCCAAAAACAGACTAATATTTATCTCTGTTAAAGATTCTCACAACCTTTCCTTTTCAATTTCTTGATTATATTTTTCTTTAACAATATCCCCTTTTAAACGTTCACGCAGATGATCATAAATCATAAAGATTTAGGAAATAGTACCTCCGCCAAAGAGGTTATGTTTTGGGTAGCGTTGGTTTGTTTGTTTGTTAGCAACTTTACAGAAAAAGTTATTGACAGATTTGCTTGAAATTCTTACCAAATGTGTGTCGTGGGCTGATGGGGCTAATGTGGATCATGGATATCAAATTGATTCCAAATGCTAGTGGGATGTTTTCATGGTCACAGAAACTAAATATAGTGTAAACATAAATATACAGTTGATAGTTTTTGTTGTACCCATAATTATTCCCCCCAATGAGGTTATGTTTTCATTTCATTTTATATGTTTTTCGTTTTTTTCTCGTGCGAGGACCAGAACCCAACTCTTGTCATTTTGGCAGAGTATCCTTGTTCACATAGCAGTGACGTCTAAACTCTAAACCTTACAGTGAAATTAAACTCACAGTGAAGTTTAACATCAAATTACAAAAAAACCACCCACAATTCTATTTTTTTCTTTTTTGATTACATATCTTATAAATATCTGTATAATTTGACCAATCATAGGACTTGAAGTCATTTAATTTCATTGACATCAACCAGGTGACGTCATTTCTAGGGTATTTCCGTTTCAGTTTCTCGCCAGTACTCATCTGTCAGATTCAGTTTCTGATACAAAGTTGAATCCACCACGAAGACAGCTCATCATTGTGGCGTTGACTCCGACACAGCGTCAAACCTACGCCGATTTCCAATCCAGACCTGGATTTTCCCGCACCCAGAAGCAACAAAAATAAGAAAGGAATTGGATAGTCGCTACACTGATTTACCAACACAATAACCCCACAGGTATAAGTAAAATGTTAATATCTAAGATAGTCTGATGATATATGTATGAGGCAGTTTGCTAGTAAGAGTCTTTGATTGTACAGGTGAGACAGTTTGATGTTTTTTGTGTGAGGCATTAAGATTATAGTTGTGTTTGTGAGAGAGTTTGGTTTTCTTTATCCATGTAAATAGTTGGGATTCTGTGAGAGTTTATGTAGGCATGTGAGAAAAATTCAAGCTTTTGTCTCATGGTGCCTCCCATACCTTGAACTGACCTTATAGTTGTATGTACAGCCCATCCTTCTGCATTTAAGTAGAAATTGCTCCTGCTCTGCTTTCTAAACCCACATCCAGTTGAGTCGTCCTGTTTTCTGTGAACGATCTGCTCAAAGTCTCTTGTTGTTAAAAGGGAGTTGATTCTTTCTACATGTTTTCTCAGAAGGAAATCAGTCGGTCTCATTAACTTTTTATCAGTTGGTTTTATAAGCCCAGTCTCCCTGAACTTTGCTGAGGCTGGAATTTGATTAGAATGTTTTTTTTTTTTATCAGAATTTGAATTTGTCAATAAATAAAAGTTAACACAATTTTTGTGGCTCTGAGTAAGTTTTGTCATACCAGTTCCCAATACAATCCTCCATTCTATGTTAATTTAAAGTTGTCTGAATCTGAACATATTGTTATGAATATGCTGTTGTTAGCACTGTTTCTTTGTTGTAGCAAGAAAGTCCTGGGTTTAAATCCTGGCCTGCATGTTTGCACCTTCCCCTCTATACCAGCTGCAGTACAAACACCTGTTCTGTTCATTGTCTTGGATTAAACATGTGCTGGTGAATATCTTTCCAGGACGTCAGTGCTTTTCCACCCATTTTTTGATAAAGGACGACTGTTCACGGATGACCGGATAAAACAATGAATGGATGAACAGGAACTATTGATGTTTAATGTTCATAGCACCTTCGGACACTAGGGGGCAGTACTCCTCAACTGCCTTCAAAAACAGCACACTTCCGGTGTCAATTTCAGTCCAAACAGAGAAGCTCGGTTATTTTTAATGAGTCACTAAAGGCTTTCCTATTGTTTAAAGAAGCTTCTCTACAGTGTGTTTTAGTACAGATCCTCAGGGGGACGACATGGCGACCACCATCAGCACGCAGCGGGGACAGGTAACAGTAGCTGTTAGCTGCGAGACTGACTGACAGCTTGACTGACAGCTATAGGCGCGACTTGTGTTCTGATTTGTGTCTCCTATTAACAATCACCCAGGCCCAAACCACAGCTAGGGTCCGACAGACTCGTTTTCTTGGACATAAGCTGTAATTAGTGGCTAGTTAGCGACATTAGCTTTCTGTCCTGTGGATGCTAGCTTCAATGTTTACTATTTTGCGCATCTTTCCCGTTTCTCATCTCGATTACCGTTTCAAAACACCACAGATCTGACCAGCTGCGGTTACACTGTGACACTAAACATACCAGGAGCTATTCTGTACAAACCCTAACGAAATCAGCCTTTGTTAGTCGTGATTCTGATGAACTACCGCAGCTGACTTCTCTGCAAACAAATAAGATCACATTAGCGTCTATGTTTGGTCACTCTTCATAGCCTAACCCCCGAGTATTTAAAAGACAATTTAAATAACACCAATAGCTTAATCTCATCTTTTCAGCTCTTTACTGAGTTTTATCAGAGATAATTATCCAAACTAGTTCATGTTTCTATAT
The DNA here is from genome assembly GCA_034780135.1 of Jordanella pulchra. NCBI lineage: Eukaryota > Metazoa > Chordata > Actinopteri > Cyprinodontiformes > Cyprinodontidae > Jordanella > Jordanella pulchra. The sequence continues at coordinate 18,963 of JAUZNJ010076947.1, forward strand.
AAGTTTGAAATATAGAAATTATCTTATTAGGAAAACATGTTTTATTACAGTTGTATGATGTGATTTTTGCATAATATGCAAAGCTGTTATACTTAGAACAACAAACGCAACTTTCTATTAACATGCTTCTAATGGTCAAACGCAACTTCAGCAAAATGGATTTAAACAACTATTGCATTACAGTCACCTCTTTGGGACTCAAAATAATGTCACACATTAATGTGGAGGTCATTGTTTACTCCTGCTGGTTCTTTGCCATCATGCTTAATCCTTTCAAACAAATTGGTGTTGAACTTTAATCTTGTTGTGTGTGATCAAGTTTCTTCTGGCTCCAAGATGACGTCTTTATCCAGTTCAGTTTATTTAACAAGCACCAGTTTACACCACATTATCTTTAGGCACTTCATAGAACACAACAATCAAATCATCCTGATAAGATTGGTTAAAAGTCTTCTGAGGAAACCAGCTGATTGCATCCAATCATTTACTTTCCAGGGTAGGTATTCACTTGCATGCAGTGACAGTGGAGAGGAAAAACTCCCTTTTAACAGGAAGAAACCTCCAGAAGAACCAGGCTCAGTATGAGCGGCCATCTGCTGAGGAAGACTGGGGTTCAAGGAGAAAGAAGCAGACATGGAAAAGGAACAAGCGTGTCTGCCTGTGAAAGAACGTTAAGCAGAAGAGCTCTGGGCCAGTTTTTATGTCAGTAAAGATGAAAGAGAACACATCCAGTTAGTAACAGTGATTAAATGACACAGCGAGAGGAAAAATGGTCCCTTTATCTTCCAGCGTCTTAAGCCTATAGCAGCATAGCTCAGGATAACCTGAGCCACTCTAACTATCAGCCTAGCCTTAGAGGTAGATTGGGTTCTAGTTGGTTCCACTTAAAGATCTGCCTCCCATTCTACTTTTAGAAAATCTAGGAAACACAAGTAAACCTAAAGATTGAGAGCAAAGTGCTCTGTTAGGATCACAGATCCCCGATAGAAGATGGTTTAGCTGTTATTTCGAGCTTCATATGTGAGGGAGACTTTAAATATAAAACATCTCACATACTCACTAAAGTTTTCTCCTAAAAGAATAAAGTTGTGGTTTTGTTTTCTGCAGGTGTATATTGGGGAGCTACCACAGGACTTCCTGCGGATCACTCCCACTCATCAGCAGCAGCAGGTCCAGCTGGACGCGCAGACGGCTCGCCAGCTGCAGTACGGAGGCTCGGTTAATACTGTCGGGCGCCTCAGCATCACTGTCGTTCAGGTACTCAATTCAGATAAGAGCCTTTGTTTAAAAGTCAGCCAGGTTTCACCTGGATCTCTACTGTATTTAGCCCGGGGGCTCGGTACCTCCTCTTTAATATTTTACTATCTTAACTACGTTATTATCTCTGTCTTTACAATAAAAATTATTATTCACATTTCTTCAAAAAGAAGGTTTGCATTTATCAGGCTGAAAATAACGAAGTGCTGCGTAACATTCCTCCGTCTTCTGGATATTTTGGTGCTTTACAAGGTTTTGTTAAATAATTGCAGCAGGCAGCTTCAAGTAGCTTCCTTCCTGATGCTGTCATGATGGTTGGGTTTTGTTTTTTGTTTTGTTCTGTTCAGGCCAAGCTGGCTAAAAACTACGGGATGACACGGATGGATCCGTACTGCAGGATTAGATTAGGCTATGCAGTCTATGAGACCCCAACTGCTCATAACGGAGCAAAGAACCCGCGCTGGAACAAAGTGATCCAGTGTACGGTGCCTCCAGGGGTGGATTCCTTCTATTTGGAGATCTTTGATGAGGTGAGCTCCTGAGGGGAATATTAATGCAAACATAAAAGCTTAGTTGCTCATAGATCCACCCCCACTGGAAAGATGATTGTTTGCTTTCTTAGAGAGCTGCAAGGAAAGTTATTAAAAGTTAATGTTACCAAAGATGTAACACAGAGATGTTACAGCTTTGATCAGCAGGGGGCACAAAAACATCGCAGCTGGTTTATGTCTGCATGTCTAGATTACGTCGCTTTAGCACCAACACATGCTCTGATTTTATTTTGTTTTTTACTGCACACTTAAGAAAATCTGTAACTACATGAACAGCTCAGTGTGGAGAAACATTGCAAAGAGCAACAGCTCCAAATATGAACCTCTGACGTCACAACTTATAAAATACATAGAATTACTTATAAAAAAATAAGTAATTACATTCATTTTTAGTTACTTTATGTTGCATTTTACAGTTTAATAATTTAAATATTTCTATCATGTTTTGAGATAAATACATGTACCTCTACCTTTATCATCTTAAATTCACATTTCAGTATTTCATAACATATTTCTGTGATGATTGTGAAAAACATCTATCGATCTCCTCTGGAGGTGAAATCCAGCTTTGGAGCATAAGATCCTTAACCAGACTGTTTGGCATCAATATTCGAGTTTTAGAATATCGACCAGCAGGAATAATGTATCATAATTTCATTTACAGAAAATCAACTTGGTTTAGTATTTGGTTGTAAAACGGTTTGTTTGGAGGTTAAAATCTTTTTTTTTTATGTAATTATTTATTTCCAAAAATGTATGAAAAAAAAAATGATTTTTGTCAAATATCACAATATAAATAACATATAAGACGATATTTGTAGTGATTCATAATAGCAGTATGTAAATATTTCTTTAGATGAAATTGGTATGGATTTGAAATGCAGCCAAAAGGATCTAAAACGTCAAAAATATTTGCAGCAAACATCCCTTTCTTGTCTTTCTTTTATTTAACCCTTTAAACCTCCAGCCACTAGTTGGCAGCTCTCTGCCTTAGAGCTCGTTATTATATAATAACGGGAGAATTTTAAGGTTTTCCAGAGATGTATTATTATAGAAATTGTGATACATTGTCTTTGCTAATATATCACAATAAATCGTATCGTAATACGTATCATATTGAAAAACTCTTGCCAGTTTACCCCCCCACAAAATGAAAACGTGGGTGACTGTGTGTATCGAGGAGTTCTAAACTCCCAGAGAATTGAACCGATGTGTGTGTTTGCGTGTAGAGAGCGTTCTCCATGGACGACAGGATCGCCTGGACACACGTCACCATTCCAGAGAGCCTGAGGGAGGGCAGCGTGGTGGACGAGTGGTTCAGTCTCAGTGGGAGGCAGGGCGACGACAAGGAGGGCATGATCAACCTGGTCATGTCGTTTGCTGTGAGTGCATTTCCTGCTCATCAGTTCCAGTTAAACCTCCACTGGTTGGTCTTTAACCACTTCAACATAAACTGCTGTGAAGCCGCCGCCCTCTTTAGTGTGTTTAACCAACAGCTGCTTGTTTTCTTTTTGCCATTTCCTCTGACTTGTTGGGAAACTAACATGTCTAATAACCAGTGTTGGGCAAGTTACATAAAAAAGTAGCTAGTTATAGTTACTGGGTACTAAGTTAATAAATCAGTTACTGCTCAGTGAAAGTAACTTCTTACTACCTAAAGTAACTACTCAGTTACTTTTTATGATCTAGTGTCGAAGAATTTGGAAAACTTTCCTATTTGAATTTTAAATACAACTAGAGATTCAGTTATGGAATAGAAGGTGTTTGTGGTTAATTAATAAATGAATTTAAAGTTCTACACATCTGAGAAGATTGAAAACTAATCTGCACTATTTTGGTGTTTGTGCTTTGAAAAGTGATTTGCAATATAATTGTGGAGATGAAAGGATGTTTGTAGGTTATAATTAAAGTAAGGATGCGTCGGCTCCCAGATAAAGTAAAGATGGTGTTTAAATTAGGCAGCAGCTGTCGGTCAGTGTTAAGATAATATGAAGAATTTCTTTTAATTCCGACTTCTAAGTGACGTTTCTGAAGTATTTGTTTGTGCAAATAATGATCAAATCAGAGAAACATTTAGCCTTCAGGAGTGTTTTTCTGTAGGAACGCTGTCCTTGAATCAGAGGCTCTGCGCCATCGTCTCTCCTCTGTGATCATTCTGAAGTTGCTGTGTGAACCACATGCTCTTGCACGTGCACGTTGCTGACACGTGCGCTAACACCAGGAAACTGTAGTCCTTATTTATGCAAGATAAGTAAATCATAACAAATCTGTTACTTGCGTTACTTGCTGCTGTGAAGTAATCTGCTACAGTAGTAGTTACTGAAAAACCTAACGTTTAATCCCAACATGTCTAATAACTTGGAGTGTATTAATAAAACTCATGCAAAAAGGACATGCAAATGTCAAATATTTGTGGTGCGTTTATGCAGCAAAATATAGGTTTTTTTTTTTTTTCTGCACCATCGTAGCGAACTCACTCTGATGCTCAGAACTGTTGGATAATTTGACCTGATGCAAGTTTTTTGTGTTTCCTCCAGTCTTTACCAGCAGCGATGATGACTCAGCCTGTTGTCCTCATGCCCTCCGTCTATCAGGAAGGAGTTGGTTATGTTCCCATCACAGGTGAGATGCTGCAACATCAGGGCTGCATCAACGATTGTTTTAACAGTCGACTAATCAATCATCACTTTCTGTTATTAAAAATAACACTACTTAAATAGTTTGACTTCCTTCCTTCTAGTTTTCCCACCTTTGAAGGTGTCTCGTTGTTTCCTTCTTTATTTTTTGCCTTTTTAAATCTTTGTAACTTCGTGTTACTTGATATTTAATTAAATTATTTGTAGATTGTCATGTATTGTTCTGGGAACACACTCCTACAGAAAGAAAAAGTCTGATTCAGGGTCAAACAGCAACTCTGTGCAACTTCATTCAAAATATAAAAAATTATTAACAAAAATCATTTTCAAGATAAAAACTTTACTAAACTAGAACTAATTAGCTGTTATCTACACAAAGAAAGATAATGGCAGAATTAGAATAGTTGAAAACAATAATCAATAAAATGATTCAATGATGTCAAAGTTCAAGGATTATATGTATGAAAACCAAAGGTCAGGTCAGATTTGAATGAATTCAGAACAATTGGAAGATGTTTAAACCGATTCACAAACAAATCCAAGGAGGAAAATAAAACATTATTCAGTGAAGTAATATTTCATTCAATGATTTTTCTTGATTAGAAATCAATAACAGTTTAGATAATCGATTCTTAACCTTCTGTGATTGTTCCTGAGGGAATAACAACAGCTAGGAGCCCTAAAGGCAGCAGGTTAGCTTTGTCAGGTTGTGGCCAGAGGGAGCAAACTTCTGCAAAATCTCAGGAACTTGAGCTCTGCTCCTTTTAATATTATTATTTTTTTTAAGGTAAAAAGTACAATTTTATTGTTCAAACACCAAAGAGCCAAATTAATCGGACAACTAAATACTTCTACCTTCAAGCTTTTAACAACAAGGGCAGCAAATCAGCATGTTTGCAGTCAGGCTTGTTCACTTTTATGAGGCAATGTTTGCAGAATAAACATTAGAAAATGACTGAATTATGACAAAGGAAACAGTTAAATAAGCTGATCAAGAAAAACATCAAAATAAACTTTGCTTAACTTCCACTCTGCTGAGAGGCAACCTTTCTTTAGACCAGCGGTGCCCAACCTTTAATGTCAGACAATAGCTGTGTCTCATTTAGCAGGCTGCGTCCTTCGAAGGACCCAGCCTTTGGAAGATGCTCCGGAGGATCCTCAGCCGTTGGTAAATGGGACGGTCTAACCTTTGGAGCACTTCCTGGTTGTGACACGACGTCATCACGTCTACCCCAAGCCCGGGAAAAACAGCTCCAAACCAAA
>JAUZNJ010076958.1:0-24669 GCA_034780135.1 Jordanella pulchra
TGGATGGAGTAAAGAGTGGGTAACAGTAGAGAAGCTGCAGAGAGGTGTGTTAAACTACAACTCTGCTTCCTGGTCTGTACCCTTGGCTGTCAGAGTTTTGGAGGACTAATAAGCTGGGTTGATATCTAAACAAACAAACTGCATCAGGAAGAAAAAAAAATCTGTTTGTTTTAAGCGGAATAAAAAACTCAGGTGTTAAAATACTCCTGGAAACAATTAAACAGATGAATTATTGGAGTTTGTTTGCAGAATAAAATGCTGGCAAAACATAATAATAAGAAGATAGTAATTTATAAGACAAAAACATATTTCAAGGTAAAATACTTCTTAGAAACTTTGTGACAACATTTGATTTCCCTTTGGGGTTGATAAATTTTATATTGCATTTTAATAAGCAACATAAATGTGAGGCTTCTGTTGATCCAGGCGTGAAGAACATATTCAAATGAAATGCAAACTGTGTGAAGGAACAGAACAGCCCTCTCAGCATGTATCACTATTCTTAAACTCGGTGCTCCTCAGTTCTGCTTAAACTAAGAGGAAATAAAGCCGAGGTGTTCGTTAGGGAATCCTGCACCTATGAATGTGAAAACCATTTCAGACAGAGAGACTAGAGCCTTGGAGACGTGCCCTCCCTCTTACAGATGTTGCTGTTTTTTTTTTTTTATTTTCTGCTAATTAAAAACGTGAACAACAATGTCTGATGTGGGATGGACAGCTGTGGAAATGACACACATGATGACAGCAACAAGGGATGGGGACTTTCATAACTCTCTGGGAGGGTTGGAGATCTTCCACAGCTGGCGTCCATCATTCCCAGCATTCATTTGGTTTGTGGTAAAAGTTAAATGACTCTGTCAAGACAAAGTTCTAATTGAACAAATTCAGAATCACTTTTCTGCTCTGGAAAATAATTAAATTGTAAATAATTAAGAAATATTTTGCCCAATGAAGCTGCAGCACCTACAGCTTGATCTTCATATTTCCATCCTCCAGACAGTGAAGTTACCTAAACATGTTTCCTGCTGAGAAATATTTATACTAAACTAAAGTGTTTTTGTCTTTTTCTCACACTGCAATATAAGAATAGAAACAACAATTGAAAGACAAGGAGCTGCATTTTTGGTTTGGGTTATGCTCTTTTGTTTGGCATGATTTGCAGGCTTTGGTTGAGATCTTTTGCATATTTTCTGCTCTTTGTTTGAGTCAGTAAAATAAAGCTACATGAGCCTGTAGGGCCTTTAGTTTAATCATGCACCTTTATAAGTGGATTTTATTTGTCTTTTACTACAAAATGTGGTATGGTAGGTTGTAAATACTTTGTACAGACAGCTTTTATTGAACCCACCGATATACTTTGTGTGGATTTCTGTAACAGACCTACACTAAGTGGTGCACAGTTATCATGTGGCTGTCAGTCAAGAGGATGTCTACCTGCAGCATAAATATAAGGTCCAAAATGTTTTCCTTTCCTCTCATCAGAGCTGCTTAAACCAAGTTAAAACGGATAGAAATCATCTGTGAGCACCAGTTTTTAATTCCTTCTAAGCAGGATTAAGGGCTGTACTTTAACTAGACCATTCTTTAATGGAAGCTATTGCCTGTAACTCTGTGTTTACAGTCATCATCCAGCTTGAAGGTGAACCTCCAAGGCTGAAACGATTACTCGTCAACTAATTAAGTAATTGATTAGTGGTTAACTGGAGCACACAGAATTTTATAAACATATAGAAACATTTCGCATTTAAAATGAAAAACCTTTTCTGTATGTGAGTAAGGTCTAGAACCCCTAAAGTAGCAATGTTTTAGCTCCACCTGGTTTCGATTCTGTATAAAATCTTTAAGGAGCCTTCTGCCATTCGTTTATTAATCAAGTTATTGAAAAAAAAAATCAACAGCAAAATAATCATTATTTGGAGCCCTGGTCTCAACTTTTCTACAGCCTTCCTGCAGGATCTTCTAGGGCTTAATTCACTCATCTGTTCTCATCGGTTTCTCTCTCTGCTGGAGAAAAGCATGTTTTAAGCTGAGGAGGAAAAGTCTTAAAATAATTTGTTGTTTACCATCCAACACATATATATGTAGGATAGTATGTTCCTCCATTTAAAATCACCTGTAGATATCAAATTCAGTTTTAAAGAAAAGGGGTATGCTTTAAATTTTATGTTGGGTGTTTTTTTTCTAGAAACTTTATTGATCCGTTTTGCAAACAGTTTCTGCCGGAGCAGCTATTATGTTTATTTTTTTTAGTTTGTTATCTTTGGGATTGAAATCTCTTTGGCAATATGTAAAATGAATACTTTAACGGGATTTGAAATATTACAAAAAGTGAGTTGAATGTGTGCTCTGCTGCAGCAGCAGCTAATTGGTGAAAAAAGCAGCCGAGCCTGAGGCTAAACTGCTCTGTTCTCAGTAGGAGCTGTTCCCGCTGCAGGACAGTTTGGCCCAAAATACGATGATCTGCCAATGCAATGAGTATGTCTGCACTTTAAAGGAGATAATAATTGTTTTTTTTCCTATTTTAAGCATAAATAATCTTATTGGTAAGTTTTCTTATCTACCTGCTAAAATCAACGGAAACACACTTATTTCAGGACAATTAATTAACTCCTATTTCAGTTTTTGCAGTGATGCACATTGGAAAGATAGAGCTCTGTAATAAACAGAGTTAAAACTTTATTCAGGCCTAATTAAAAAGGTTTATAGGGATCAAGACATTCATGTCTTATGTTTTATCCTATGTTTTATGTCTTATATTTGCTCTGCAGCTAATGTGTTGAACTTTACTGGAAAATCTTGCTGTCTCTGTAAAACCTGCTACCACACATATAGCCTAAATCTGGCGTCTTCTGCGGCTCTCATCACATCAGGAAGTTTGTCTGCACTCAGTCTTTCAGGGGTAACAGGATGACATTATTTCCTCTACAGTTTTTTATTTCTTTACCAACTCTGAGAAAACTGTTTCTGTACGTGGGTCAAAACCAAACATAGTTTCCCACTGACTCCATCTATGGCTTTAACAGCAGCCCATGCACAGAAACACTTCCCTCCCCTCACATACAGGCCTAAAGGAGCCCACAGTGCATGAGAGCTGCAGCTCTATAATTAGCTCTGTTTACTGTTGCAGCCATGCGTCTGAAAAGTAGAAACAAACCTGGATGAATGATGGCTGAATGGTTCATAAGTGTCAGCAGAACATAAAACCTTTGTTTGTGAGTTGCTTGTATCGGTGAATTCCCTTTATAAAAGATTTGGCCCAGACTGAGTCATTTAACAGCCTTGAATATCGGCTGACCCTCACTTTAGCTTTGCAGTTTCCACAGCCTGCTTGGTGTTATTCCACATGCTTAATCGCCCGTTCCCTACTTTGTAAGGCGGAAAAACAATTTCCTGTTCTTTAAATAATCTGTACATTAACTTCCTGTTTTTCTAAAGTACTGTATTTCAACTTGTACGTTTCATAATCTAAAAGGTGCCCTGTTAAAACTTCCCATTAACCATCATATTTAACTAATTATAGTATATTTAAATTTGTTTTGTATTTCAGCAGCAAGTTGAAACATTACAAAGATAAATTACACAAAAACTGATGTTTTCAAGCCTTTTCTTTCCTGTTAATAGTCATGCTTTACTGCTTACAGCTGGAAACACATTTAAGACAGAATATTTCATCAGTACAATGAAAAAAATAAACATTTTAATACAATGCAGGGATAATATTAAGGGATGTTAACCCTTTAAAACCGAAGCTGTTGCCAATGACAGAAAACGGATGTTAAAAGCTTAGAATTGCAGCTTTGCACTCAGATATGGCACAGTATGACCCACCGAACCGTTTCTGAACTGTGTAGAGTTTTTGTTGCAGAACAACAGGGCAGATTGGGAGGAAACCAGCAGATTATCAGGAGTGTTTTAGCGGTAATTTGTCAGCTTATTGTACAGTTTGTGTCAGTTTGGAGAGAAAAATAGTGCAAAAAGGCAGAAAGCAAACCAGGGAAGGAAGCAATGGTCTCGCTGCTAAAGGAGCAGCCATTGGATGTGTGACGAGTGTGGAGCTGGACTCTGCTTCAAACACCATGGTGGATTAAAACGCCTGTTTATTACTGGACTTTATCAAGCAGCAGTTATTAAATGAAATGACTCAGGCAAACAAAACTGACTGTCAATATAAATTATAGTTGAAATGCATTTTCTGCCATCCTAAAATTTTTGGACCTGTTCCTATTTGGTGTTTAGAAAGTAAAAAACTTGCTGAAAGTCCAAATCCATTTTTTTTTGCTCTTGTTTTTTCACACAACTTAAGTATTTATAACATAAAAATATCAGTTTCTTTGGATATTTTAAAAGTTATACTTGTCCTAAAAAAAGTGGCAAAATATTTCCCACGTAATGTATTTTTGACAGATTTATCAATAAATAAAACAGGCGACTGTTCCTATTACAGATGTTAAAGGGTTAAAAACAGTTTAAAGGTTATTTTAAAAGATACTTTAAATCTGACAGATGAGCCTCTTTTCAATGATATGCTCTGACTAAAATGACTGGATGATAGAAAACATAAACTGCCTAATTTGGACTCAAACTTATTTTCCACCTTTACTCTAAAATTGTTTCGTAAAATTCAGCTAAAAAAACCTATAACTATGTACTTGCACTCATCATGTTGTGCTTAATGTGTGACCGGGTCACAGCAGCGATGCTAAGACCTCCCTTTCAAGGCCTCCTTCCAGTGGGACGTGACTGGAGCACCTCTCGAGGAAGGTGATGTCCTTAGCTGACTCTTCTGATGTGAAGGAGACGAGCTCCTCACACTCTCTCTAAAGGAGTCTTTTGGTCTTGACCCACATTGAAAGACCGTAGAGATTTGTCTTTTGGCTCAGCTCTGACCAGCCGATCTTCTGCTCCGTTTTACTCGTTGAAGAGAACCTTGAGACTCTTGCATTCCTCAGCAATCTGTCCTGAACTCTTTTGTTAAAAGCTGTAGAATCAGGTACCACATGTATTTAAGCCTGTTTGCATAATCTTGACCCTTTAGGGATTCAATCGATCCAAACTTTTGTATTGATTTCTAGTTTTTATTAATCAAAATGTATCATTAAAGCTGTTATTACATCACTGCCCATGATGAGGCCATATGAAGTGATTGCAAAAGTATGTCTGACTGTTTTTTACTGGCCGAAGAAGTAAAACTCCAGATGTACACATGATGCAATAATAAAAATGGTAGATAAGGAAATACAGCACCTCTGCATCATGAAAACATATTTCAAAGGTAAAAGGAAGAGAAACCTAATTTTAGTCCTTTAGTTGGGTGCAGGAGTCTTTAAAAGATCACTTTGTGTGTAACATCTGGTTTTATGGAGCTCTGTCTGTAAATAGAAAAAACTGCTGGTTGTGTAAAGTTTGGACTGCTTTAGTTCTGCTCAGCTGTGGGGACGACTCAGAGATATCGTACTGCTTCTGCTGGTGGGGGGGGGGAGGGTCTCAGTTCATAACTTAGGTCGGGTAATTGACTTCTTACCTGTCTCTAAAGCCGAGGAGGTTTGTGGCTTTAACTCAGCTGGTTCCATTCAGCCCTGTGAAGGGGGAGCTACAGAGTCCTGTGGTGACTGTGGTTTGGCTTCAAGCCTGTATTATTGGTACAAAGACGCCCCCTTGTGTTTAAAATCCAAACTGAACTTATTGCCTCAGTTCCTATGAAGCAACAAGTCATTTCTTATTCATGAGTTAAAGAAGCTCAGACTTTACCAGAAGATAAACTAAATGAATAAAAACCCCAGAGGAGGAACATGTGTTAATTACCAGCTAAATAAAAGAGCAGCTTTTAGCTCAGATCTGAAGTAACCCTTTTAGTTGTTTTTTTTTTTTCTTTTTGCTTGTTTTTGGTCTCTTATGCAGCTTTTACAAGAGCTGTTTCTCTTGTCCCTGAGTTCTGTGTTGCAGAGGATTCCTCATAGTTGGAGCTAAAAGGGACAGAAACTTGTTTTAGACTATAGTTGCATCCAGAGCAAAACAGGTTCATTTAAATGGCAGCAATAAGATGGGTTGGACCAACATGTCTTGAATTTCTTGCACTCACTTCTTGCACTCTTTTTTAGTTTATTTAGAGATCTTTAATCCTTTATGCTAGAAAAACCTTTGTCCAGAAGTGATCTTGCCAAAGCTTGACTACGATGACATCATGAGTCGGCTCCTAAATCTTCACTACAGAAACTCAATGTTATGAATGTTTTATAATAAAACCATCGTTTTGTTCACATCCCTGTTGTCTATATTCTATGTTAAACTGGTCATCCTTACATAACCAGAGTTAAATCCACTGGTATGTGCTTATTTATAGGAGCGTTTCCTCCCATCTTTGTGACGCGTTACAAGCTTCTATGACTAAAACACGCTCCACCCGACTCCTTATGCTGCTGTTCCTAAATTAGAACGAAAACACGAACAACTTAAAACGACTTCAACAGACTATAATAGGCAGAGAAATTTCTATTTCTTTTTTTTTTCAATGAAAATGTTTCCCAAAACCTGCACCTGTATGACTAAATGTTTATTGTGTCATTTCTTTCTATATCTTAAATCACAGCTTCGTTTTGATAGATTTTAGTCGCAATCGTTTTTTTGTTTTTTTGCGCAGCTGCATTCTGCTTGTCATGAAGCGTCGCTCGATTTTCCTTGTATTTTCTTCACCTCTTATTTGTTATTGTGAACAATAATCTTTTTCTTATAATTTGAAATAAAGATTAAAAGAGTAGTGAGAGCTCAGCGCTCTAGATCAGAGGTTGTAAACTTTTCCTGAGTTGATTTATCATTTGCAAACATTTCTACAAAATCACTTAACCATAATGTTATTAAAAAAACAGCAACAAGCAAAGTAAATAGTTTTGTTTGTTTTTAAAGGTTGATTTTAAATCTTTCAGCCCTTTAACATTTATTGTTGTTATAGTTTAGTTTCATTTCTGCAGTGGATTTGAAGACCCCATGCTGGTTTATCAAGGACCTTTACTAAGTCAACCTGCAGTCAGGAAATAGTTCACCATGATGTGGTTTGGTCCTCCTGTCTCAGTGTGTTTAGGTTTCCGTCTGTGGAGCGTAGCGTGGGAATACACCCCCCTCGTTTCCTGGCTGTAGGAAATGACAGGAAAAGGAATGATCCCCTCTCTTTGTTCTGCGTTGGTCCGGCCCAACTAAACGTCTGGTGTGATCTTTGACGGAGCGATGCCTTCGCTTGGTTTACCAACGGCGGCCCTCCTCCTTTCTGTCAGTCAAAGCTTCTGGTTGTGTCTGTTTCCAGCTGGTTGACACCTTTGCTCTGGAGATCGGGGAGCTGAAGAAGGAGATGGTCCAGACGGCTCCAGCTTTGGACAAGGAGCCTGTGGAGCTAGAAGGGTAGGACTGTTTCTGCATTTGTACATCTGCTGCTGTTTTAATGATTTCCTTTTGAATTCTGAAAACATGTGATGTGGTATACTTCATTTATTTAGTTGATATATGAAAGAGCAAAGTATGGATCTCAAACTGTTGTCAAAGTCTGACTGTACTGTAATGAAACAGAGGAAATAAAAGAAAGACGAATATTCCTTCTGTCCTAAGTCTTAACTGAGGCTATAAAGCATAAAATAAATAAACACATAAACTGCACCGTCTTTATAGAGCACTTCAAAATAACGAGGATCGAAAAGTGGTGAAAATAACAGGAAAATGAAGGTAGTTGAGTAAAAATAGATACATTAAAATAGATATAAGACAGAAAAAAAGAAAAGAAAAAAGGTCATAAACATGAGAAGTTATTGTTTTCTGTTTCCATTTAAAAAAATCGAGTGTGACCGGAGTTGAATAAAAAAAATGGTTGATTTTGAATTGGATTAATTTGTTACATTTGTTAATTGATCTAAAGTAAAAAAAAAGTGGTTTTACTTTTTCACTCTACGTTAACTAAAATCCTGTGCAAATCCTGTTCAACAGAAACAGAATACAGATAAACAATTCTTCATATGACTGGAAAATTAAACTGTGGAGATAAAAGGTAGAAAAAGCTGAGATAGAAAAGTATCATTTCACTATGGAGATCAGACTTATTTAAGGCATCGCCTGGTTTATGGAAATCTCTCATTATTTATCTCATTTGCTGTGAAATGAAGTATCTTGTATTTAGACTTTCCTGTTTCTGTAAAGAAAATCTCATTTCCACTAACGGAACACAAATCATTCCAGTAGGTTAATAGTTTTGATAACTGCTGTAAAAAAAAAAAGATGACTGCCTCGTATGTTTACCTGTTTTAATGATATAATTTATTCTTTTTATCTTTTTCTGTCTTATTTAATTAATTGTATATGTTTTTTTATAGCATTATAAATGCACTTCTTTAAAATTCATTGGACTGTTTGTTTAGGTTTCACTCATAAAAAATGTTAAATCACAAATTCTGTGATTAAATAAAGTAACAATTAATATTAGAGGATAGATGTCCCAATAAAATAGAAATCTAGCACTTAATTTAACCAGTGGTATGATTGGATTTCATTTAACTGTGTTTGTTTTTAAAATAGGTAACTAGCTTTAAAGGAAGACTCTTCAATCTCTTAGAGATTATTAAAAAGGTGAAACATTTTTCCTGAAAATGTTTATTCTGGATAAATTGCTGTCTTCTGAGATAGAGATCATAAACATAAGCAAAAGATCCCAAATACTTTTGGCCGGAATCAACTTCCTCCTCGGGGTAAGTAGATTAGGCCTACCCATAAATATGGCCTTCAAAGCTCTGTCATCTGCTTAACATAGTAAAAAGTTGCTTTTCTTTATTGAACTGAGTCAGCTTAAGTGGGTCATTTGATCAGGAGGCCTCTAACTCCGATTTCTGGGTTTAAAGTATCCCACAAGCATGGAGTACAGTAACTATTTGCTATTTACCCCATCTGGCCTGTCACCTTTTAGTTCCCTAAAGTGTTGGATAAAAAAGTGGGCCAAGTAGTGAACCTTGGGGAACCTCATTATTAACTATGTGTGTTAAAAAAGTTGATCATGACCTAATTGAGTCTTAGGAGCTCAGATTTAGCCAAAAACATTTTTTGATCATGTTTTCAGTGTCATATACTGAGCAAGAGCAGATTCTGTTAGATTGCTAATCCACTGTTAGGAAGATTCACCTCAACTAAGTGCAATAATCTACACACATTAAAAATGACTCGTTCGATTAACTCAATTTAATTGATGGCATTTTTTCCATCCAATACTTTTTTTGCTAGCTGAATCAAATCAACATTCATCTGCATGGTGTCATTTTATCAAGTCTGTTTAACTCATTTTTTTTAAAAAATACCTTTAAAAGAAAATAAATACATCAAAAGTGAATAATTGTGGTTGGTTCAACTCAATATGATGTCATTCTGTTGACCTATAGTTGTCCCTGCATTTAATTTGTAACATTTAAATAACCCAATGACAAATGAATTGGTTTTATCAACTTAATCGTGTTTAGGAACAGAAACATTTTTTTAAAAATAAAAATAGATGTATTCAGGTTAACAAAAAAAAAGAAAATTTACTCAACAGTAAATGTTTACATTTAAAAATACATGGTTTTAGCACAAAGAAGATTTTCAAGCTCCTCAATGTCATACCGTTCAACATACCAAACGTAATTGGTTCCAGAGTTATTTGGACATATTTAATTGATGTAACACAACATGTATGAACATTTGATGTCTGATTCAAAGTAATAATCTAAAATACTTACTTAAATTCATTTCCATCACATTATTACTGTACATAATATTAATATTGCAAAGCTTCGTTACTATTTGTATTGTCAATGCTGGATTTTAGTTTTTATTTATGCAGCTGTTTGTGTTTACAAACATGAATATGCAAAAGAAGCAGGTGTTTGAGTTGGATGGATCGCTAAAGTTACAATAGCTTTAATTATGTTTAGTGTTATTTAAAACAAACCAGTGTTTTTGCCCGAAAAATGAAACTTTCTTGAAAGAAAAAAAGGATTTGTTCCTTGATTTTAGCAGGTAAGACAATTTAATATTAAAATAGGATGATTTACATTAAAAATAAGAAACGTTAAGCTACATTATCTTTATTATAATACCTAAATATTGTATTTTAAGCACATATACTCATTCCCTTGTCGGATCAACTTATTTACCTGCTCAAACTAAGGATAAATAAAAAGATTTTTATTTAACAAGTTTTATAAACACAGGAATGTTGGTCATGTAAAATAATTGCATAGTTAAAGTGAAAAGAATCAAAGATTCAGTTTTTCTTTTTTTGTTTTTGTGAATGATTAAGTAACACATGACGGACATGTTGGGTAATAATTATTAAGGAACCTTCCTACTTTTCTGGGTGTCACACTAGGTTGAGCGTTTATTTCTGCTGATTTCCTGCACGCAGCCTCATGGATCTTTATTTTCTTGAGAAACTTTCTCACTTCTCCAAAGTTCTGATCCCTGTTTGCTTTGGAAACCTGAGTTTGTTTGACTCCATCTATTTAGGAGGATAAAACCTGATGTATTTTAGTTAGCAGTTAGTTTTAGACGGGACGTTTGCTGACTGCGGTTCTATCCTAAACAGATGACATTGTTTGCTCTGCGCGTTGGTTTGCAGTACTTGTTCCGTCTCTACCAGCAGATGATACAGCTGTTTTGGGCTGGCTGTCTCTACTTTTTTCTCAGGCTGCACGGTGGTGCCTACCTGCAGCCCCCCCACTGCAGTGGGCTGGTGGGTGAGTGGGATTCTGGTTATGACTCCCTCCGGAGAAGGATGAGTGTGTTGGACCGGCTGACTCAAACTCACCAGGTCTGGCTGCTGCTTGCGGTCAGTGAAGACGAGGCCTCCTCCATTCTGCTCAAACAGCCGCCAGGGGTGAGAGGTCACCGTCCCCGGATCCTTTTGAATATTATCAAGGAGGAATTGACGGTTCATGGTGTTTTCAGGTGTTTCTGGTCAGGAAGTCGGCGGTTCTGCAGAGAAAGGTTCTGTCTGTGCGTTTGGATGAGGAGGACTCAGAAAGTCCCATCAGCCACTTCCACATCAGCGAGAGTCAGTACTGTAAGTCAGACCTCTTTGTTCTCATTCATTTCAGTGACAAGGTTCCAGTTTTTGTGTGTTTTTTTCTATCTTACTGTTCACCTCAGTCGACACAGTTCAGACTGAGTCAGCCTCTCATGACGTTTCCTGTCCGCCTCTGCGGTTTGACTTCACGAATTTACCATCAGGAAAGAGAAACGAAAGCGTTTCCTCAGGCCCTTTGGTCAACATGTATTCACTCATAGTAGCACTTGTGTTATTTAACAGTGTCACACTAAAATAATTATAATAAAAGCTAATGATCAACTTAAGATTACTTCCTTCTAGAATATTATTTAATTTATAAATCTTTAAAGCTTAGAAATGTGATCAGTTTTGACAGTAATTCTTTTTAGAGGTCATGGTATTAAAAACCTCTGGGAGGGAGGAGCTGCACTGCTGCCAGCTGTGGACGTCCCCCACTGAAATGACGCCAACCTTAAAAGCAGAAGGAGCCTCAGAGACACCCACCAGATGTTTGCATGATGTGCTTAAAACAGGTTGAAAAACAGGATCTTTAAGAGCTCTAAGCTGTAGCTGTCCTCTCGCCTGCAGCATTCATGCTCTCTGATGTTTCCCTCATTTTGTCTGATGAACATTTATTGAGATTTTATGTCATCAACACAAAATAGGTGAGAATCGAGAAAAATCATAGATGGTTTTGAAATTTAGAGAGTAATCCTGCAGACAGGAGGCGAGCGTTTTTATTCAGCCCTTCTGAATCAGTGAGTTTGTGAGAAACAATCATTTCCCACCACTTTCATCCATGACCTTAAAATAGAAACATTTTTGATAATTAAACTGGGATCTGGATGAAAATCCCTGTACCTCAGGATTGTGCTGTTCTGGTCCTGGATGGTCCGTATTCATGGATGATTTAGTTTTCTGTTGATGCATATATGATTTGAGGAAAGTTTGATCATCCAGACAATCAGGATAACCAGCATCCTGAGGTTCTTTATGAATTTGACCAGGTTTTGTCTGCATTCCTCCATCAGCTCAGTACAGATCTAAGACAACTAATGTCTCTGTATAGAGAGCCAATCAGAGGCAGACTCAACCACCAGCTCTACTACTGAGCTTCCTCTGATTGGCTCAGACCCTCAGGCTGCTGGTTTTCCAGATCCTCCGTGTTTCTTTAGAACAAGACACACATCTGCTCCACCTTTTCTAATCGGAGGTATGTGCACTGGTTTCTTCTAGAGCTAAAACGATGAATCAGTTATTGAAATAATCATCAACTAATTTGGTTATTGAAGTGTTATCTTAAGTAGAACTTTATTAATAAAACACCTTTCACGAAGATAATAATCATCCAAAGTACATTGAGGCTGCTTCACAAAAGATGTACAACTTAAGCTACTTACACGGTAAAGATATCACAATGTGTAGCCTAAAAACAAAACACTATCAACCAAAAGCCTGCTGGAATATCAAGAGACAGAGGAAGGTCAGTTTTACAATCTTGGAGCAATAGCTTGGAAGGAAAAGGTTTTAAAGCGACTCAAAGGAACCATGAGAAAGTTCTGACCTGAAGACTGCAGCCAGAGGTGTGGGGCCAGGAACATATCTGGGCGTCTGACCATGCAAGGCGCTAAAACTATGAACTAAAATGTAGGAATTTATCTGAAGTTTGATTGGGAGGCAGTCCAAGGCGTAGGAGTCATAGGAGTCCTTCTGCTGGATCCGGTTAGAAGTCTTGCAGCAGGATTTTGGTTCAGCCGAAGATGATTCAGAGCAGCTTTGTTAAAACAAGTAAACAGAGGATTACAGTAGTTAAAGCCAGTCCAAGAGCCTAGAGTAGATTCCAAGTAACCGACGATTGTTCCAACCAGAGACAAAGATTTCTAATGTTGACTGAACAGAGGAGCTCAGAGAACTGAGGTGACTCACAGCTAAAGGCAGTTTTGGTTCTGGGGTTATGAGTCTTTACAGAGTTGAAATGAATTGAAGGGAGTTAAATATTGAACCTGCAAAAAGCTTCTGTTAACGCTGAGAGTTTGTTCAGCTCCGACTTCTTGAAAACAGTGTGGTGAGTAATGATACACAGAATCTAAAATATACCATTTGCTAAAGAATAACTGATTGACAGCAAATATTAACTACAAACATTGATAAACATAAAATATTTACACTTTTCCACTGATGATAAAGTATATATGTATATATATATATATATATATATATACATATATACATATATATAATCCAACATCCAATTATCCATCATAGATAAATAGTTACGTAATTGGTTGACTTTTTGCCATTCATTCATTCATTCATTTATTCATTCATTTATCCATTTATTCATTCATTTATTCATTCATTCATTCATTTATCCATTTATTCATTCATTTATTCATTCATTTATTCATTCATCCATTTATTCATTCATTCATTCATTCATTCATTTATTCATCCATTTATTCATTCATCCATTTATTCATTCATTCATTTATTCATTCATTCATTCATTTATCCATTTATTCATTCATTCATTTATTCATTCATTTATTCATTTATTCATTCATTCATCCATTTATTCATTCATTCATTTATTCATCCATTTATTCATTCATTCATTCATCCATTTATTCATTTATTCATTCATTTATTCATTCATTCATTTATTCATTCATCCATTTATTCATTCATTTATTCATTCTTTCATTCATCCATTTATTCATTCATTCATTTATTTATTCATTCATTCATTCATCCATTTATTCATTCATTTATTCATTTATTTATTTATTCATTCATTTATTCATTTATTCATTTATTCATTCATTCATCCATTTATTCATTCATTCATTTATTCATTTATTTATTCATTCATTTATTCGTTCATTCATTTATTCATTCATTCATCCATTTATTCATTTCTTTATTCATTCATTTATTCATTCATTCATCCATTTATTCATTCATTTATTCATTTTTTTATTCATTCATTTATTCATTCATTTATTCATTCATTCATCCATTTATTCATTCATTTATTCATTCATTCATTTATTCATTCATTTATTCATTCATTCATTTATTCATTCATTCATCCATTTATTCATTCATTTATTCATTTATTTATTTATTCATTCATTTATTCATTTATTCATTCAATCATCCATTTATTCATTCATTCATTTATTCATTTATTTATTCATTCATTTATTCGTTCATTCATTTATTCATTCATTCATCCATTTATTCATTTCTTTTTTCATTCATTTATTCATTCATTCATTCATCCATTTATTCATTCATTTATTCATTTTTTTATTCATTCATTTATTCATCCATTTATTCATTCATCCATTTATTCATTCATTCATTTATTCATTCATTCATTCATTTATCCATTTATTCATTCATTTATTCATTCATTTATTCATTCATTCATCCATTTATTCATTCATTTATTCATTCATTCATTTATTCATTCATTTATTCATTCATTAATTTATTCATTCATTTATTCATTCATTCATCCATTCATTCATTCATTCATTTATTCATTCATTCATTCATTCATGAAGCCCAATTCTTGTTCACAAACATTCAAGGTTTAAATCTTTTTGAAGGCCATTCAAAGAGTTTAAGGTAAGCCTTCCTAAACCTGCCTTGGTGTGTTTTGGGATCATTTACATGTAAAAACCCTCATTAGTGCAAAATAGTCGACTGTCTGATCTGTAGCCTTCAGATGAGAGGATGATGAGGGACAACAGGGTCTGAGCTTAACTTCATCCACTGAAAGAGTCTTTAGCACGTTAGAGGCTTCTTCTCCAACTTCTGCATCACTAAAGGTCGACCTCATGAACAATCCTGATGCATTCTGGAAATTTCTTTTTGATCAGATGAGCTACAGTTTGACATTTTATGTCAACTGCAACAAAAAGTATTTTTGAAGGAGTCAAAGTTAGTCTGTCACGTCGAAGAATGGTGGTGGTACCATCATGCTGTGGGACTGATTTGGTTCCAGTTGTTAAGCTTCAAATAGAACAATTTGCAGCAAAGTTATAGTTTGGAAACATATTTTTTAATTTTTTAACACAAGTATTAATTCTTATAACAGTTGTGATGAAAATGTAAATTTTTTTACATTTTTCTTACATTTCTTCAAATATTTAAAGATTATCTCCAGATCCAGACTCCAGACCAGTTTATTAATTTAAGTTTTTTAAAAGCCCAGCTGTAGACTCATCAGCTGTGTTTAAGGCATCATAAACATTCAGTTCTGATTCGATGCCACCGAGTTGATGCTGGACACACATTTCCATTCAAACCATCTGCCTTTTTTTTTTTCGTTTGCAGCTTTTTCAATCGAAGGATCTGGGATCAGCTTTGCAGATCTGTTCCACCTTGTGGCCTTCTACTGTGTCAGCAGGTAAACAACCATTACTGCTGGTTGGATGGAAAAGTTCTGGATAAAAATATGATTTGTGGAGTCAGCAGTTTGCTCGGAGCAGAAAAGAGAAACATAAGATGGGCTTCACACGGGCAGCGAGGAACACGGTTCTTATTCTGTTTATCGTGTTCCACAACAGCCACCTTTAATCAGTTTTAATTGAAATGCTCTCAATGTTTAGAGGAGTTTTTACAAAAACTACCAACATTTGTGAGTTTCATTTCTGGCTGCGTAATGGAAATAAAATAGTTGAGTTCAGGAGGGTTTTCACTTCTCTTTATGCCAGCTCAGGGTGTTTTTACCAACCAAACAGGCGTTCAGCCTCCCTGAAGGACTGTAGGCAGTCATTTGGAAAACAACATGCTTCGGTTTTTGTTCTGATTTGTTTTTTAGGGTCTTTTTGTGTTTTTCCACATCCTATTTTGTAATTTTACATTTCCCTTTATTTAAAGAGACATCCTGCCATTCACGCTCAAACTTCCTGAGGCCGTTTCATCTGCAAAGACCCAGAAAGAGCTGGAGGAGGTGGCACAACTCGGTGCAGGTAGCCTCATCTGGAACCGGCTAATGCTTTATCTTTGTGCTGTTGTGTTATGGGCATACCCACACAAAGGGGGGAGTAGTTTTAAATTTTCACGGATGCTAAATAACAAACACATTGGCTCATATTGTTTTGTCTATGTATTTTAAAAGGTCAGTCTTTCCTGGACACAAACCAATATAACCTGTATATAACAGCTAAATTAAATGTTTGTATTTTAGACTTGAGCCTTTAGCTTCTTCTTTTTAATTTTAAATAAAAAAGGATAATTTTTAAAACAAATATTCCAGGCTGAGTAATATTTGATGATTAATTGAAAATAAAAATGACATTCTTTATTGTCTGTTAGTTTTTCTAATTTCAGCAGATTTCAATCCAGTTTTGAAATATTCAACAATAACAATAAATGTCACCATTTATTTACACCTTTTTAGTAGATGGCAAAACCTTTAGCGTCCATGTTGTAAACAAACCTTATGATAGTCATAATTAACCCATAACATGCAAGTTATTTTTATATGCAAGTATTATTCACATGAATTGTGGGAAAAAACTCTGCGTAAAAACGTTAATATATTATGTTTTATTTAATTAAATATCGTTATTGGAAAACTTTGCATTAATGCCTATTTGCCTTGTTATGGTTTCAACTCCTATTTAGTCTGTGGGTAAGATCCCCTTTCATAACCTCAAAGCGAGTAATAACGAGGTATTTAATTTAAACAATCCTTAAAGATGAACTTAAAATTCATGTTTAATTGGTTTTAGGAGAAAAAAAAGTTCCCTCTTACCCCTTTCCCCCCCTTTCTTTTCTCTCATGAGGGTAAAGGCTCCAGAATTTGTCTCGTCTAAATGCTCATTTATGTAACTAATGCAAATTATGTAGCAACATTAGCAGTTAGTCATGATCTACTTACCTTAATAGGTAAAAGGGTAAAACTAGCATCTCTCTGGTATTGTCTCCAGTACAGAAGGACCAACATAAATCTTTATAGGCTTTTTTTTGTTTAACCAAAAGCCCAATCAGAAAAAAACCAAGCCACTTTCACCCTCCACATCTTCCAGCATTTTAGCTGAAGCCCAACACAAACAGTTTAACAAGAAAATGACTCCTCTAATAAAATTGTCCCAGCTTGATAACATCACTGTTTTATAATAATCTAATACTGTCTATTGGTTTTGTGTTTGTGTTATGAGTAAGGTAAAAAAAAAACAGGTTAAGCAAAAACAGAATATATTTAATCATTTTCCCTTTATAAAGATGAACCTGCTGTAAGTTATTGTAACTTAGGTTAATGAGTCAGGCTTTCAGCTCCGGTAGCCTGCAGTCTACGGCTTTACAAAATGTCACTAATAGGTTGTGGTTCTAAAAAAAAAAAGGGTCAGCTTTAAAAGATTGACAGTCGGTGCTGTTATTTATGGAACATAACTGCCCTTTTCACCGCCTCAAAATCTCCAAACAACCTAACTTTTACTTGTTACAGGTGTTAGGTTATGTTGGTTTAAAAACACCCAGCAGCAACAAGTGTGGGTGGGGGAAACGGTGAGGTTCAATGCTTCACCAAGCTAAATAAAACATCGACTCTGGTATCTTGTTAAACATACTTTAAAAAGAAAGATTATAGCTCAACAGGAACTTTAGTGTAGCTTTGAACCAGCAGCCGTTCCACTTCCTGTCCCTGAATGCATCTCAGTATTTACTCTTTTTGTGTTTTTAAGCGTCCTATATAGATATATCTATATAGATGTATTGCAGCTGTTGTGACATTGCATCAGCTGAGTAGTTTCAGCTCAGCTGCTGTCCTACTTGACTAGTCCAGCCTGCTGGGTGAAATCAAGCGATCACATCTCTACGTTTTAGAAAAGGGGGCGAAACAAGTGGAACGCTACAACAGCCTACATGCTGTTTAAAGACACACATACCATCACTGCAGGCATGACAGCCCAACATGAAGAAATGAAGCCTTAATGTTGGGTTTGCTCAACTGCATTCCTCCGAGTGGATGTGGGTGTGAGGCATGCACAGTTTGCATTTTTTTTTTCTGTTACTCCAACACTGGAAGTCCTCTGTTTAAAAACAAAGAGGAGGCTGAGATTAGCTGCTGTGTAAAACAGCTAACTGTGTAACTTTTTATCTACATCATGTCAGATCAGTGTGTTGATTACTCTAAAGCTACTCTAGAGGCAAAGCTCTGAGGAAAACAGCAGCTCATAAAATGTTGGTGTGAAATTCTTTAAAGCTGAATCATGGATATTAGTCACAGTGTAGAATCTGCTGTATCTTGCTATCATGATTCCCTTTGTCTTAGTCATGAAGGTTCAGAGCTTTTAAAAGGCTGTTTTGTTAAGGGGAAAGTATTGACCTGTTATCCTTTAGGGTTTCTGGATCAAATCTTCAGGATCAGATCTCAGACCTAGAGCTGCACAAGTTATGTCACCAAATATATTTCTTAACTTCAGATATAATTCTGATATTAACTATAATTAAGCATATATAGATCAAACTGTTCAAAAGTTTCTGTTGCTTTAATTGTTCTTTTGCTTAAAAAGTGAAAAACCATCAGGAGTTAATGACGATCATCAGAGATTGAGCCTGTATCAGGTTAAGGGGTGATGGTGGAGTTTGAAAACCTCTGGCTGCCCTTCCAGCAAAACCTCTTCATCACTTTTCTGTTTTCACCGTTTCCATAACAACAGCTCATGGCTAAAGTCCGGGGATCCATCTGCACCTACAGATACTGAAATCACTAAAACACTTAATAGGAAAACATTTGTTACTTAATCAAAATAAAACAGACATAAAAATATCGTTATTAACATGAAAAACTCCTTTTTTAATCTAAACATGAAAACATGTCAGCTATAAAAGTGTGCAACTAAATGCAAATTAAATAACCCAAATGAAAGACAATTAGACAATATTTTAGGATTATCTGAAGTATTAATATTTTAAAGTGCAAAAAAATCTGAAATGAACGACAATAAAAATAACATTGATACTAGGACTGGAAAATATGTCATAAACTTGCATCAGGATTTCAGTTCAATACGATATAATTCTGATATCAGTACAAACTAAATTACAGATTGACAGCAATTTCCCCAACAAATACCTATAAACTCTTTATAAACTCTTTCAACATAACATTTGATAAATAATTGAAAAAAACATTCAACTATTTAATTTGGAGCTTTTGCTCTTTTTTCATCTTCAGTAAAACAAAATATATTTTTAATTTTCTTTGTACCTGGACACAGTGAACGTTTACACCAGAACCTGAACCAAACCTTTGTCACAGCAAGGATCAACATCCCATAATGTTCCAGGACAGCCCCATGTCGCAGGTTATTTAAAGGTTGCTCTCAGCTCTTCTACATCCCCAGCTGTTACTAAAATCAAAGGGACGGCTTCCGCTGGGTACAGGTCGTCCAGAACGAGGACGTTTGCTGATCTTTTCATTTTGTAGCTAAAATTGACCCTGTTTGAGATTTAGCCGACTCCTGAGGAGAGTCTACAGCATTAATGCCGTCGATTAAATAGCCAGTTGCTGTAAACATAGACTAACGTACATCAAAAAACCAGAACAGTGTTTAAAAGTTGTATTTGCTGCTGTCTGAGCACAGGTTCAATGTTTTACTTTACTTTACAAAGTATCCCCCTCTAGGAACAGCATGGAGATGCTTTTCTGTCCTTTTTCTTCTCTGGATAAATGATTTTTTGGGGATTTCTGGCCTTGGAAGGATTCTTCAGAGAGAGAGATTTGCATCCTTGGACTTCCTACAGATGTTACTGCTTTGGTGCTCCTCAGCTCCAAAACGCTTCCTCTGCTGCCGATGTGAGATAAGCTCTGTGAAGGTGGGAACGTGATCCAGTAGGACCTTTCCTCTGGAGGTCTCTAGGGTTGCTGGTTCCCTGAAGCTGCTGCCCTTGAGCTGAACGGTTGGGATAATCCAGATTATTTTAGCAGCAGTTGCCTTCCCTTGAAGCCAGTGATGATTGCTGCTTGTTTTTCCGCTGGTAATCTTTTCCAACACAGGAAGGATTTTTCTCAGTATATGTGAACCTCTTTGAAAACCAATTAGTCTGCTGATTAAACTGATAATAATGATTTCAGCTTTAATAGGGATGATTTTAGGATCATTTTAGCCTGATAACTGATTATTCTGTGCTGAACAAGGTTATATGTTGTAAACTATTATGATATAAAACTCTCAGACCTTTTACACTGATTCAGTCACGCATATTTGATTTAAAACTATAAGAGTTAAATACGTGACTCTCGTTAAAATCCAACATATATGAACCTTACCTGATAAAATAATGTATCATTTATTTTTACAGGGCCTGAATCCTCACTGCATACATCAAATTTGACCAAACTGACTAATCAAAGGCATTAGGAGGTGAATAAGTAATTCAAGCCGTGTGATAATAGGGTCATTATGTTATTGAAGTAATCACACATCAAAAAAACTAGATTTAAACTACATGGCCGCTCTCAGGGATTGCTGCTTTCACACTAATAACACAGAAAAAAATCAACTTTAAACGCTTTAAAATAATAAATAACAAACAAGTTGCTAAATGGGTCGGAAAGGTCCCCAAATATAGCGTCAAAGTTGCTAAGTTTTCGACACTGGGCTGTGGTCCCCAGATGGTTGGATTAGTCCGTATCCGTTTTCAGCATCTCGATTCTTCATGGATCAAAATGACCTGTTCTTCTTCCATGACACATAGCAGCATGAACGTTATCAATATCTAGAGGACGGTTAATTGACTGAGTCGGACCTCAGCTCTCCCACAGAACAGCTCCGATCAGGCTGCTGCAAAGCTGGACAGTGTATGAAGCTAACGGGTGGCGACAGTTTTCTGCTCTGCTCTCGGTAGCAAAGGAAAACAGAAGGATGTTTCCTAAAACTCGCTTAGAAAAGTCGCCTGACTCAACGTAGGCCCAGCATGTTAACGCTGTGATTACTGTCTCGCTTCCTTAATGCCACTAACTAAAGACGGGTTCAACTCATTGGTGTTTTCTTTCACATAGGCAGACCTTGCAGTCGATCGCAGAGCAAATAAAAAAAAAAACACAGTGAAACATGGACACACACCAGATTTCATTGGTACAAAACTATGAGGAAATTGTTAATAGAAATGTATTTTAAAAAGGAACCATCAGTAGCAACAGGGATGGCAGGCCATCACTGGATGATTAAAAGCATAATGTGTCACTTTTTTCATTTAAAGCGTTATTTCCAGAGGTTTATTCAAATTAATAGTGATATTTAACCTGTATCAGTTTTAACATTTGAAATAAACGTGAGTCTTAGTTTGAACATGTGTTTAAGTGTTCTGTCATGGGCTATTTTAGTTTCAGTCTGGAGATCTTAGTCATGGTTTTAGTCCCATAAATTGCTTTTAGATTGCTTTTCAGGTTTTGATTAACAAGAATCTTCCTGGGACTTAAAAAAAAAGACAAAATATTGCAAACCAAGGGATGAACACTTCTTTCTCACATTTAACTCTCTCAGTAACACCAGGGTCCAAAATGGTAGCTCTGATTAATCGCACCGTCTGTATTTAATCTTAATTTAATCAATGCAGTCGATGCAATCAGCAGGTTTTCCTTAGATACTTTTAACTAATGTGACTGGATGATTTGATTGAATTGTCTTTGGAAAGTGTTGTGAATTGGTGCTGTAGAAATAAATAAAATTGAATTGGATTTAAACAGGCAATGAAAATATTGAGGCATTTACAATCTGGACTAGATTTTCATGTTAAAATAACTCTGTTGATATATTCATGTTAACTGAATTCCAGCTGCAAAAACAAACAGAAAGGACTAAACAACAATAAAAAAGTGACGTAACAAAGACCTCAAACTTTGCACTAAAGCAAACAAATGGGTTGAGTTTTTTTTTTCCAAATAAACTTTAACATTTCATAATATTTATATTAGCTTTAAACTCTGTTTATGTTTAGAATAAGTACGTAAATATGCAGTATGCTACATCATCTGCTTTGTTATTGTTTGCTGTATTGATTCTGGGTGTGGCAGCTTTTACTGTGAAACTCAGTCACTAGCATGTAGCTCAAACCCTGGTTGGATATTTTCTCCGGCTGAATATTTCCAGCTGATGTAAATGTCATTAACCTTTGCCCCCAAACTTGATCTGTATGTCTTCTGTGTTTAACACAGCAGATCAGATTTCTCCTCTGATCTCTTCTTTGACAGAAGAATCAACTGTCTGATTGATGTGTTTCTGCTTAAAGTGAGGTTTTTGTGTTGTCAGCTGATGAGAAAAAACCAAAAGCCCCGGATATGAAGGCATTGTCAGACAGCTGAAGTCGTATTAGAAATGTGAGAGAGGATGTTTCCATTTTTAGACATTAGTCATCACCCTGTCCACGCCTCCGCCTGCTGTTATTAAGGCCCTGTCATTTGAAAGTTTACTCTTCAATGCAGAACAGTTGTATTTAAACCAATTGCTGCAGCATGTGTGTTTAGTTGGGAGGTGGTAAAGTCATGAACACAAGGCTGGAGTGAAAACCACAGAAAGGGATCCTGAAAGTGCTGGTTGGAGACTGGGAGTGGTGGAACTGGAACTGTTTGCTCTGCGGTGTTTTCTTAGGGCCCCTCCCTCCCTGCTATTAGCATGGGCAACTCCCTCTTTGCTGAAAGTGTGTCGGCATTTAGTGAATCAGAGCCAGCATATTCGCAGTGGGTCTGCTCCGACGGAGGCAAGGCTCACCCGACAGCAGGCTGAGCGCTTAAAGGAGGCAGCTGAGTGGAAGAAGATCCAGCTGGAAGTTTTTAGTTAGTTTTTTTTTCTAAGGAGTTTTTGATTTCAGGTACCAGAGTGTTTGTTTGCTCTCAGTGAAGTCTCTGTCTGGCCTCTGTTAATGTTTTCATGTCCGTGTGTTTTCCAGGCTTCTGGGACTCTGCCCTGTGCAGCCGGCGCCGTGCCTCCCCCGCAGTCTGTCGCCGTCTGAGCCGGACCCTCGGCCCCCAGCAGGCTAAACGGACCGGTGACGTGGAGGAATCCCGTCAGAGACATCTGGGTGTCCACAGCGACAGCGCGCCTCCTACCTTACAGCCCCACACACCTCCACCTTCCTCCGTTCAGGACGGCAGCTGCTCCATAGTGCCCCCGCTCTGCTTTGTGAACCCCCTGTTCCTTCAGACCCACCCCCGCAGCCCTGAGGCCCAGCCTCCCACCCGCTCCGATCCAGAGAAAGCTTCGGCTTCAGAGCCGCTGAGCAGCAGTCAGTGCGGCGAGCCAGAGGTCGACCAGACCAAGCTGAACGGGAAATCGCGACCCCCTCCTCCTCCTCGCCCCCCTCCTCCCCGCTCAATGCCAAGCCGCCGTCCCGCTCCGCTCCCACCCGGGCCTGCGTCAGCCGTGTCAAGAACCAAGAGCATGCCGGTAGCTGTGGCCCCCAGGCAGCAGACCTCCACCAGGCGCCCTGCTCCAGCTCCACCTACAATGGGTGCCAGAACCAGCAGCTCCACCAAAAGTACGACTTCACAGAACCGACCGCCTCCTCGACCCAAACAGCCTGACCTAGAAGCTCTGCGGTGCCACATCGCCCTGGATGATGAGACCATTGCGAGGGCTCTGTCCCGCGCCAACCTGCCCTCCTGCCAGCCGCTGCCTGCTGCTGAGGAACCGTCACAGAACCTCACCGGGAGTCCGCCTGGACCCAGTGAGAGGGGGAGGCAGCGCCTCAGCGACATGAGCATGTCGACGTCGTCCTCGGACTCCCTGGAATATTCCCGCTCTCCCGGGTTCTCCCTGGACCTGGCCCCCAGCCCATCTCAGCACCCGGCAGAGGACAGCAGCGAGGATGACGAGGACGTGGAGGAGGAAGACGAGGACTACGGCGTGGGAATGGAAGCAGATCTGGAGTCGCGTCTTCGACCCAAAGCTCGCAGGCGGAGGGTCGGCGTGAGCCTGGGCGGCGGGTCCTTCGTCCTGCCCCGCTCCCTGAAGGGACACTTCAGCAAGGTGGGAGGGATGCTCAGCTCCCTGATCACCCCGGAGAAACGGGCCATCAAACGGATCGCCGAGCTGTCCCGGGACAAGAGCTCTTATTTCGGCTCGCTGGTCCAGGACTATATCAGCTTTGTTCAGGAGAACCGGAGCTGCCACACGTCAGGGATGGACTTCCTGCAGACCGTCCGGCAGTTCATGACCCAGATGAAGGCTTACCTGCGGCAGAGCTCTGAGCTGGACCCTCCCTTAGAGTCCCTCATACCAGAGGACCAGATTGGTGAGTCTGCTGGTACTACTGGTATCAGCCCTTTTTTTAAAGTCATCCTGCTTCCATCCCTTTCATCCAGGAAGTAAAACTGAGCATAATTTGTATGTAAAAGCTTCCCAGGATCATCAGCCACAAAGTCTTCAAGCATTTTGTGATCTTTGGAATCAAAGATCTACTGTACCGTTCATAGGAGTCATCCTCCATGCTGGTGTTGGGTTACAGAAATGCCATCCAGCTGTTATTCCTGGCCGCAGCGCGTTGGGCTGAGGCTGGTCTAAAGGCCGGGTTTCATTTCTCCTGTTTCCATTAGACTACATGAGATCAGTTCTTTTTTTTTTTTTTTTTTTTTTTTTTTTTTTTTTTTTTTTTTTGTTTTT
>JAUZNJ010076979.1:0-30318 GCA_034780135.1 Jordanella pulchra
GGAGGCCTTAGTCCTCAACGTGGGCGACCCAGGTTCAAATCCGGCTTGTGGTCCTTTCCCGCATGTCTCTCCCCCTCTCGTATACCCCCTTTCCTGTCAGCCTACTGTCTGAAAAATTAGCCACTAGTGCCGTAAAAAGCTCAAAAAAAAAAAAAATTGACAGTATTTGCTAATATTCTGAAGATTTAGCTGTTTTTGTCAAGTTCTTTTGTGTGTATGTATTTTGTTTTATCCCGTTTCTTGGTGGGCTTGTTAAATGAAGCAGCCAGGAACTATAAAACACTGCATGTTGGCCACATTGCAGGGTGGTTGCTGCTGAGACCTTGCAATCTAAGGTCTAAGGCCTAGACCTTTGCAAGCAGGGTGTCTATGTGTGTTAAATGTTAGTGGATTTGCACCGTTTCTCTCCCTCAAGACTCCTACTTAATCCAGCTGATTAGGCCCATTCTAACAGTTGTCATTGTCTTTCAGATATGACCATGCCAAAGTCAGTGTAGATAAGCAAAATAATTTAATGTAATCTAAAGCAAACAAGCTAACTTATGGATGAACAGTGAACACAGACCACTTAATTAGTATTGCAAAATGTCAAGAAACTAATAAATTAAGAAAATTACCTAAATATGATTGATTGAACAAACAGCATTGCAAACTAACTGTTCACTAGATTCTGTAATTTCCTTAAATGCAACAACAAGATTGTGGCTACATCCACAGAAAGTATATAAAATGGTTAAAATCTAAATTGATTAAAAAAAAGTAAAGACTGTTTATTAGGAAAGAAAAATGCTGGAGTTTTTTAATATGTGGTTTGTGGAGCAAACACTTGATCACTCGGGTCAGATCCATCCTTTTTGGTTAACGGTTGAAGTTTACAGAGATAATTTTCTTTAGTAAAAGTAAAGCGGTCTTTAACAGCCATATTTTTTGCCACTCTAAGGAGAAGACTAAAGAATTTGGTGAGTAACCAGACTCACAATTATAATCATTAACTACTGATCATGAACTGATTTTACCCTTGATTTTTAATGACCTATTAATCAACTTTAACTTCCAGTCCTAGTTATTTAATAGATCAGAAATCTGACGGTAAAATATCACGACAGGTTAAAAGGCAACACAGACTATGCACTACTACATACTATTAGATATGTAATGTCCACCAACCTTTCAATATTGATTTTCCTCCAAGATCAGATCAGACGTTGCCTGGGACGTTTGTCAGTTCACTGCAAAATAAGCCTGAAGGAACTATAGCATAAAATGTCCAAATCAATTCAGGTAAGTTACTCAGAATACAATAGTGTACAGTTAACAGCATACTGCACAATTTGAATATAAATGTCACATTAAAACCTATTTTTAAAAATCTTTATTTAAGGTCGTCATTTTCTGTTATTCAGTTCAGTTTACTCAGGTTCAACATTTGTATTTCAATTCCATTCAAATCAGATAAGCTCAGTTTTGGAACAGTTAAAGTTGACATTCTCATTATAATATTCTTATTATATTATCATTGAAGTCACTAAAATTATAATTTGATCAGCCTATTTTAATGCCAGTGTAAGCAGGAAAAATTCCCCTAATGCACGGTGACATTAGGGAAAACTGGTCTAATATAAATTTATGTATATAGTGTGCAATTCAACTTACTTGATTGAATTACATACAAATCCTTACAAAAAATTATTAAATAAACTTGCAATATTAATTATTGTTCAAAACACTCTTACAGGTAAAATAATGGTTTTACGAATTATTGTGTTGATGTCAAACCTAGAAACTAAACTTGTAGAGGTATTTTCTCTTCCTCAGAGGAGATAACTCTTCTTATGTATAACTGCACAATGAATGATCTTCCTACAAATGCACAACTTAAACTCAACAACACATGCACACATCAATACACACAGTTCAGAAGTAAGTATGCATTTATAATTGACTGTCTCTAGATTTGAAGATGATAAAACTTGCTCAGGCATATAACACAAACAACCTCAGTTAACCTTTATCATATTGTGCTTTTTTATCTGGCATGTCAGTGCTGCTTATGATTACCTAGAGCTTTTTTACCTCCTTTCATCCTTCCACGAGGGCTATACCATACTGTATGTTCAAATGGGTATGCATGTGTGCGCATGCTCAAAATAAAGTGTCAGCCACAGTTCAGCTACTGCTTAAACACTGAGCAACAAGTAAAAATCAAAACAGGGGCAGCTGGTCCCATGCACATGACAGACTGTTTGTTGTGGAAGAATTAGCACAGACAAGTAAAAAGAGAAAACAAGCAGAAATGAGACCAATTTTGAAAGGTGACAGACAGGACAGGAAAGAGATAAAGAGTTCATGGCTTTTCATGGCTGTTGGTGATGAAAAGCCATGAAAGGTGCAGGACAGTGGAAGAACAACTACAGCGAACACTAAAATTCATGCTGATACTTTGGAATTGGCTCATCTATGCCTCTTTGCTGATGCTGAGGAGTTGAAACCAGAAATCTACATACACTATACAATACGACACATAACCTTGTTTTACTTGCTACCTGACATGAAATGAAACAAGGTATATTCTGTTTTCCACAAACTGGAATCGCTAAATCGATTTCTATTTGATAAATGGCAGGACAATAAAAGAGAGAATTTTATTTGATCTTTTTTACATTGCTTTGGTACCATAATTGTTCAGATATAGATTCAGCTCAATCTTAGGGTTTATGATACAAAACATTGGCAACAATGTTGCAACTTCTCCAGCTTTTATACTCTGTGCGGCTTTTCCCCCATTCTGGTGTGTTCCAGGACAAACAGCAGGCTGACAACACCACACTACATGACGAAGCGGAAGACAGAGCTGTTTACAAGTTTTTCAAAGCCTCGACATACTATGGAAGAGCAAAAGTTATTTCCTTTTCTTGAATTTAAGAAAAACAAGTATGGACTACATGGTATAAAATAGGACTAAAGAGACAAAACAGTACAACAAAAGTAGCTGAGATTAAGATTAAGTTCTTACAAATTAAGGTCCATATTTCTAAACTGGAAAAGGTTGATTCGCTCTCTCTAGGTTGGAGGGGAATTCCTTTTGGAGGGGAATGGAGTGGGTAATTGACAGATGGATCAGTTGGCTGCCACTGTAATGCAGGCGTTGCATTGGTTTATTGGGGTTAAGAAAACATATCCCACGATTGTTAAATCTGAAAGTGGACCTTGGTCATCCAGAAGAGCCTCAAAGTAGGGCCTTTCCTCATTGAGACAAGTCAATTAAGGTGGTTTAGGCCTTTGTTTTGGATGCCCCTTGAAAGCATTCCTTGAGAAGGTATTTCAGGCAAGTCCAACAAGAGGGAGGCCTAGGGGCGAGCACGGGAGAGGGTGGGGGGTCTATTCCTCCTGGCTGGCCCAGGAACACCTTCTTCAGAAGAACTCGAGTAGGTGCCTGGGGAGAGGGAAGTCTGTGATCTTTGCTGAGGCTGCTGTTTGCATGACCCATTCCAACATAAAGTGCAAGGTGATGAGTGTGAGTACGAGTACAACTGGTGTAAGTAAGGAGACTGTCAAACATTTCTCACAGTGATAATTTCAGGTCCTCTGATGATCATTCCAAAAACAAATGTTGACTTTGATGTCAACATTTAAAAGGCTGAAAAAGCAATTCATTCTATAGATTATACTGTGAAGCTGACAGCATGAAATGATTAGGTTCTTCATCTGCATCACAAAGAGACACAGGAGAAAAAAAACATGTATGATTGCATCATTCATAATTGAGTCACCAACTTCCTTAATATGATTCCTTTTATTTTGCTGACTGTAAATAGACAATTAAGGAAGGTTTGAATTTCTGAATTTAACAGTATCCAAGCCTTTTTATGTCATTATTGAAGAAGTTTGGCTGCCAGATCTTTGAACAAATGCTGCAAGTTTAAAAGTAAAAAAACAAACATCACCAAGTAAAAAGAACTTCACCATTGTGCTAACTTGTAACTATACTTGTAGTGTTATAAAACCAGACAGATTATTCACCTCTTGAGTTGCAAGAGCCAGAGACATGGCATTAATGGAAAATATTTGCAGTTGCAGGAATGAATAATGATTAATTGAAACAGAACAAGCTTGTCCTTGTTTATTGTCCCACTGTTAAACTTTTGGGTACAAGATACAAGCAAATAAATTAATGACAGCACAAGTAGTGTCAAAAGAAGGAATGGTGATGTAGTTTGACTTGCCAAAAGACATGTAAGACTGAAAAATGCATGCAAAAATCAGACAATCAACCCTTTAGGTCATGACTCAAACAAATATGAGTCTCTGGCTCTTGGTTCACACTCTACATCTTGCAGATATATCCTCTTAAATCTCTTGTCATCACACACTCAGACAGACACTCAATGCCATGAACTCAAACACTCTCACACTTTCCCTCTATCCACCCTTTTAGGTATCAATGCGTCCATTGATGCAATTCTATGAGTTTCGCTGAGTGGATTCTGCATTTTGGGATCTGAAAGATCTTTTTAATGCTTTTCCACAATGACACAGACACGTTTACAAGCATACAAACACAGCCATTGTATGGTGAAAAGAATAGCATTCCATCAGGGTAAGAGGCCTCATAAAAATAAATACCAGATTAATAAGGAGTTTGGATTTTCCACAATAATTTGTCCAGTTTATACGAAATGTACTATGCTATGAGGAATAAAGTTTTTTTTTGTTTATTTGTTTTTGGAGTTTTTATGGAACAAAAGATGCATTTTTCAAAATGGCTAAAAAGCTCTCAACCTTTCAAAAGCCAAGAAAATCTATATTTTTTGATTGGTTTCCTGCATAATTACACTTTTGTTCCAATTGAAAATATTTTCTTTATTATTATTACTTTCTCAAGACACATACATTTTTTTTTTGTTCTGGCAAATGTTTTTCTTCAGAAATGTACTTTATATGAAACTATTTAAATTAAACTCAAATCTGATGTTAATGATCTAAGACATAACAGGATATTTAAATAGGTTGGTGTGTACATTTTGTAATATTTTATTAAAAAATCTAAGCATTAGAGAGAGTGAAATGAAGAGGTCATGCCTATGTTTTGGCCTTAAAGTGAGGAACATTTTTCTGACCTTAATATCAAATTGAGGACTATTTGTTATAAAGTGAGGACATCATGTTGGTCCTCGTTGGCTTTTTTGATAACTAAGGCTTGAATAAGCTTAAGGTTATGCACTGGTAATGGTTAGGTTTAAGTTTACTGTTAGCCCTAGAGCATAGAAAGGGTTAAAAGTGACTACATAAGGCAAGATGGGAGTGTGTGTAAAGGGATAGTGTTCTTACCATCCAAGAGAGGTCATTTGTGGAAAGTAAGGACATTTTCCTGAATTGTTTACATACCTTTGTAGTGTTAGGGTCTAGGTTTAAGACAAAGATGAGTTGAATTTGAGGTTAGGTTTAGATCCAGTGTTAGGTATGTTCTGATAATAGTTAGGTTTGTTGGGTCAGGGTTAGTTCACAGAATTTAAAATTAATGGTAGTCAGTGAGAAGTTCTCATTGAAATAGAAAAACACTGTTTGTGGGGTTGTATTGGTATGCCCCTTAGAAAATGTTGATGCTTGTCAACAATATAGGAAAATTCATCCTGTTTATGCTAATTCCTAAAATTCCAAAGGTCAGGCTCTGTCAAATGTTATTGCAGACAACAGATTTGAAGCCAGAAACATCCTGCCAGCTGCTCTTGAAAAGCTGCTCACTTGAGTAAAGTTGGCATTGCTGTCTGTAGGACGGGGAACTCCATTTGTTGGTCAGTACAGTAATAAGACTTGGCCCAGACCAACACTGTTAACAGGTTATTTTCATCAGTAGAGTCTTGGACAGAGAGTACTCAAAGAGGGCACAGCAGTTAGAATGCCAGTTTGCTTTAAGGTCCTTTGATTTAGGACAAAAGCAGCTAAAATAATTGGCACTGATGAGGAGCTAGATTGTTTAATAATAGATTTTAGGACAATCATAGATATATATTTCCTGAGAAAGACATTTAAATGTTTGGTATTATTTTCTCTACTTGTCACTGCTCCGACTCAAGGACAGGAACAAAAAGAGGGGATATGACACAAATATATTAATGCTATTTATTGTAAGACAATAAAAATGAATGTGTAAAAAATGAATGATTGGAGCAGGAACCCAGTCTGATAACCTGACGAGCCAGAGTGATCTGTTTGGCACAGAGATCATGTTCTACATCTGGGACAGATGTCGTTGAATATGTTTGGGGAGGGACATTTATCAGAGCAAGCTGACGGAGGGGGTCCACAGGACATAAGAGCACTTTTTTTTTCTCTGACAATCTGTCATAGTTTCTGTTACATATATCTGAATAAATATTAAGTATAGAGGAGATAGGATTTGTGTAATTTGCAGTTGATCATCAATGTTTATTATAAAACTGGAGAGATCAGTTTGCCTGTGTCCCTTAGTAGATGGGGTTCAGGAGTGCTGTTATAATAAGTGATTGAACAAATGCGCTTCAAGTAATCAAGCAGACAGAAAAAGTATGCTTTTAAGAGCTTTGTAGGGGGCTTTGAAAAATATCTGCTTTAATTTAGTCATTAACAGGACTGTTAAATCGTTCAACATTTGTCCTCCTGTTGCTCCAGAGGAAGCAGGGTAGTTTAGGTACTGGTCAAATGGTCAAATGGAGGTACAGTGACAGTGATTCAGCTCTACCTCATTGACCTCCTGAACCGACAGAAGCTCTAGAGGACCTGGTTGACCCAGGGACGCCTGAGTCACTCTTCAGCTTTTCATAATGAATCAAGCACTGTGACCACTGGGTAAAAATTAGATCCCCAATGCTGAGCTGAAACCAGCAAGCAGCAGAGAAGCTCCTTCTAGTTGATCATGCGCTGAAGCAACAGGAGTGGAGCTTTTCCCCGCCATATGAGGTGCTGGCAATATTTCAAGCCAGTGACAGTACCCAAATGTGCCAACTTAGTTATTGGAAATGCTTCACTGTGAATGCAGCATTAGAAAAAATATACACTTATGTGCGACAAGCCATATGAAATAAACACCTTAATGCAGACTGGCTGTCTGTACCTGCCAGTCGACACCAGTAAATATTAGTTTGATGCAGATCACGACTTGTAAATGTTGCTGAACTGCCAAAAACAATCCCCATGTGAACAGAGGAGTTATTTTAAACATTGACATGTCAGGGAATTATGCTAAACTTCCTTTGGATGTTCTTTATCTAGTATGTTATCTTGGAGTCAAATAGGCTGTACAGTATTCCATTGGAATACCAACCTGAAGCAGAGGCACCTTCCTGGGAGGAAGGATTGGAGCAGGAGTAGACTGGAGAAGAAGCCTTGGTGTGGAACAGAATCTGCCACACCTTTGCATGCAACCCTTCTTTAGGTGCACTTATCAATTGGAAACACCAGTTGAGGAAATCAGAGACAAGAGAGGCAGGAAAGAACAAGTCCTCACAAATCCACAGAGACCATCACACACTGTATAGCAGACTGTATGCCTATAAACTCTTCACAATAAATATGATATCAGTAAACACAAGGTAGGCCTGGGCTAGTTTTGCAGCAGACTGAGGATCGAGCTCCAGACATGAGCTCACAGGGAGATTCCCTGTTTGTGTGTTGGGAACGACAGAGATTAACATTTATAGTGTCAAGGTCACTGAGGGAGGGTTCTGGGTTTGGGAAATGTTATTAAACATTAAAACTGTATTCACATTTTCAAACCCTGAACAATATGCAATCATTAGTTTGCTCAGCACATATAAAAACAAGGACAAACAAGGACTACCTAATGTGTATGGAAAAACTATTTAAAGTAAATGTACCAAGCAATAGTAGGTTGAGCTGTGATTGGTCACGTTGTTTTCTAACTAATATTTTAAGCACTTTAATTAGGTTTTGACTGAAGTGAAATTGGGTGTGGGGAAAGAAACTGATGCCAAGACAGGTTGCTAAAGCTAGCATTACTTTTCCATCTGGCCTAATAAGACAAGAACATTCTAGGG
Source organism: Jordanella pulchra (assembly GCA_034780135.1). Lineage (NCBI taxonomy): Eukaryota > Metazoa > Chordata > Actinopteri > Cyprinodontiformes > Cyprinodontidae > Jordanella > Jordanella pulchra. The sequence continues at coordinate 8,034 of JAUZNJ010076979.1, forward strand.
GAAGAAAAAAAATCAAGATTTTCTAGATTTTTCCACAGTGTTTCTATCATTTTTTTTCTCTGTCTAAATCAATGTATTATATTTAGGATTATATCATACTTTTTAAAACTCTGATTTTTGACTTTTAAACATTTTGTCATTTGCATGAAGAATGAAATTGAAGATTTTGCATTTGGTGCTAAATAAGAAGTGACACTAAAATGAGTATTTAATGTCTGGTTAAGAGCTACAACTAGTGGTGCACTGATCAGGTTTTTCCTGACTGAAAGAGATGTTTTATTTATCTATTCCTACATATAGTTTCAATCAAATTGACAATTAAATAACTGCAGTTAGATTTTTTATGCACGCATTAAAACAGTCTGTTACTAGTCTATATCTGTATCTAAACAGATTTGATAGCTCTTCTGTTGATCAGCAGCTTCGTAGTGTGACAGAGAGTGTGATGGGGAAGCTGTGGTAGTGCTGACAGGATTTGTTTGGTATGTGATAATAATTCATAGTACAAAACCATTTTTATTCCCCATCTCAATTATTTTCAAGGCTATAACTGTTTATGTGCTTCAGCTACCTTTACATTTTGCTGGAAAAATATAGTTTGAAATGTAGGTAATTTAATGGATAAGGTTTCCTACTCTGGCCTGTGTGACTTAAAGACACACATTGTGAAATATTGGATTGTGAAATAAGTCAAAACTGCTCCCTTAGTTAATGAACATTACAAGTGTGTATGGATACTCATTTTAACGGTCAGCGGTGATAAGACTGAGGTGATTAAGGAATCTTCCGGTCCACTCAACCTCTGAGACAATGTGAGGAAGTGGAGATGATGTGTTACTATGTTGCTAAATAAGAACAAAAACAAAATAAAACCCCTGGAAAATTGGACTCCTTTTAAGGTGACTTTTCTCTTGTTTCCTGAAACTCTGTTTGCATCCTTTACCTCTCTCTCCAAAGCTCTGATGTCACCGATAAAGAATCTCTTACTGCCGAGACTGCAGGGAGTTTCTGGTTAATAAGTCACTGCACCATAAACCAGAATGGCTCTTTTGTCGCACCACAGACAGACTGAAACTCTGTCTCTATTGTTTCATTTTCTTAACAAATTATAAGTCCAGATTCACATCTATTAAAATAAAAATTGCAATCTATACCAGTAAATATTAGTGCAATTAGTGCAATATCTACTTTATTTTTTCTCTACTATTGTTTTCCCAGATTCCTGTATACATGATAAAACTGTCTGTCCATCTGTCCATCCACATTCCTTCCTTTTATAGTCTGTTTTTAAAGCTTCACCCCTATTAAAAAAATCTCTTTTAAATTCATTTAAGCTTCAAAAATCAATCTAGAACCCCCTTTCCTGTTACTCTACTATCATATAAAAGCAGCTAAAGCAAAACAAAAAAATATTCATCAAATTTAATCAAGGTTCAAAGAAATATTTGGGTTAAATAGTGAATAATATTTTAATATATATGTATGTATATATTTATGTATGCATGCATGTATTCATAAGTACTGTATATGTTTGTAGATTTGAATATATATATATTTTATATAGTAATTTATTAAAGATTTTATGTGTTATAATTGTATATATTGCTACTATATATACGTTATTTCATTGAAATTTAAAGGACAACTCACCCCTAATTACCTTTTCTATTTGCTAATAAACTGTATGTCTAAAAATGCCTTATAGATATCTGGGCATTATCTTTACAATCAACTGCACATTTGTTGCAACCCTGTTTTTATGTCCTAAACTACCTGCTTGGTGCCCTCTTTGGGTTTAATGCATGTACAGCATCTGAACTCCTACCTATCTATTTTGAATTGTTTTGGGGGTTGGCTCTACCATTATTTGCTGTTATTGTGACGTCATCCATTCCCTTAATTATTATTATAATTATTATTACTTCCACCAAGGAGGTTATGTTTTCATCAGCGTTTGTTTGTTTGTTTTCAAAATAACATCAAAAGTGTTTGTCGGATTTTGGTCAAATTTTCACAGAAGGGGGTATTATATCGATTGGTTTGTGTCTTTAAAATGATATTCTGGTCCACACTGTTTGCACACCTGTAGCACAAGATTCGCATTCTTCGCAGCCTTACACTCTCAGATATTTTTGACTTACCTTCATGACATCACCGCAATGAAGTCACCGTCCTGTGAGACTGAGCGGATTAAGTCCACGATGGAAGGCTGTCACGATGTTTCCAGAATAGCTTAGCGTGGCCACACAGATCCGCATGTGAGTGGCTCAGCAGATTAAAGTACGTGCTGTGCTGCATGATGTCATGAGGTTGAGGCCTGAGTGTGACCTATATTGCCTTTCATTCCTGCTTCTTTGCTTTTCACTTAATCTCTACAGTCATTTCTGAAAACCCCAGGAATCAGATAATCATTGCTGAACACTAGAGTGAAGATGGAAATTTTGAATTTATAATAATGGCAAAGTCTCTATATTTGACTGGAATTATAAGTAAAATAGATAACTTATTTTCACCCTTGATTTATAGAACCCCATTGATTAATTCACATGGTGTTGGTATTTTGTGACAAGTCAATGCATTACATGTTGGCATTTGCAAGGACAGGCAGTTTAGCACAATATTTAACTAATGTAAATGTTTTGCTATATACTTATGCCAATCATAAGTTTACATGAACTCATCATTAGCTTCAGTGTGTAATCCTTACAAGTTTAAAAATGTATGCGCTTGTTTAAAAAGGACATTTGCATGAAGCTTTAGTTTTATAAAATAGAAACATTATATAAAGATTTACCAAGTAAAGCCTCTAATACTTTTATCACTGTTTGTTGACCAGTGTTCACATCAATATTGATAGAGCTTATTTCATTTTGCTGATTTCCTGACCTAAATTTAACCATAGTCCATCATTTTTTGTGAAATGTCAGAACTTGTGGTCATTTAGGAAATTTTTTTATCAGCCAGCTTGATGAATTTCAAAATTCGTTATTATTTGTGTTTAGGATTAGTTTTTTTTTTGAAACACCATCTGTGTCCAAATCTAAACAAGCTTAGTTAGGATGTTCAAATCCCTGGAAGCATGAAGACAGAAAACTGAGTTAGTAAAGACTAAGAAGTCGCTCACCGGTGGAAAAGCACCTGCTCTAAAGTCAACACCTATAAACAATCTGAAATTTGTGCTTGTCAGGAGGTAATTGACGAGTGTTCTGGAAGATGTTACTGAGGGATGACCATCTAGGAAGGTTATTTTTTAAAAAGTAAGGACATTTTCCTCGTTCTTACCTTTTTACGTACTATTGTTGGGTTCGATTTTATTGTTAGGATGAACTGAGTTTAAATTAGGTCTACATTTTGATATTTACTGCTAAAGTTTAGGTTTAGGTTCAGGGTAAGAGTAAAATAACATGTAAAGATAGAAATACACAGATGCATTAAACTGGGACAAAGGAAAATCCATCCTGTTTTTGCTCATTCCTAAAATTCCCAAGGTCATCCTACGTCAAATTTAATTCCAGGAAAACAGATTTTAAGCTGGAAACTTCCTCCCAGCTGCTCTTGAAAAGCAATGCACTTCGGTAAAGTTTGTGTTGCTGTTCTATGGAAGAGGAACTCCATTTGTTGGTCAGCAAGATAACAAGAGTTGGCTCAGTCCAACCATATTGACAGATACTTTTCCTGAAAGTCTGCAGCATTAATAGGGGAAATTATTAATTCCCCAATTGACCATAAAACATCTTTTCTTGTGGATTCATAATCATTCCAGGCAAAGCAGAGGTAGAGTAGCTTTCAAATCTTATAAAACCTTCAAGGAGAAAAGTAAAGCTTGTAATGGCTTAATCAAACTATGCGATCAACTATGATCAAAGTACGTAACTGGGAGCTAACTGTAGATGTCTGGCTCAGTTTCCAGACTTTCTAAATATAAGCTGCTCAACACAGTTGTGCGATAAAATATTTATTGAATGTTACCTGAAATAAATGGAGCAATGCCTGCAAGAAAGTTCAACTCAGGCTGAAAGAGAGAATGGCAGCAAAATCCCCAAATGACAATCAACTGCTTTATAAAGCATCGACATCTTTTCCAAGTATCTTTTTAACTATTTGGGCATTAGAGGGGCTAACTTATTTTACCATTTACATTATTCTCGTCTTTTCTTCAACTAGTTAGCCCAAGTGTCTTACATGTAAGAATATTGATGATGACAGATTTTTTTTTATCTGTTGCTCATGTGCTCAACTGTAAAATTCCTTGAATGAAGAACAAAATGCTTGAATCCTGAGACTATTTACATATTAAAATGGTTTAAGGAAACTGTACTTCACTTTAAGAAAAAAAACGTATGTATATGTATGTAAAACATATATATACGTATGTATATATATATATGTATATTCTGATACCATTTTTGCTCAGGACTATGCTGATAAACTGACAATATTTATAGAGAAAAACTAAACCATAGCTTTTGGCCTGTAAGCAAACTCTGCTGTGCACAGAACAAAAAGCAGAAGAGGCAAAAAATAGGTTTGTTGTCATTGTGGAGGATGCAATGAAATTTCATTTAACAGCATCTCTTTAGAAGTTTCAACGACTGGTAGGTATAGTTAAGATATTCTTTATAAATTAGTAAGTGTTAATATTAGTGGAGAAAATTTCTTGGGCTACTAGTAGTGTGTGTGGATGTGTGTGTTCCTACAGAAGTTTTTTTTTCACAGCTATGGGCGAAAAGCTGTCAGTTTATAATGACTGGCATATGACGCTCAATCTGCTAGAAGATATGCTTGTGAAAACAGAATGTTCTGGATGATGCAAGGCTTGTATCTTTCAACCCGTTTGGAGTAGATGACTCAAGCAGATTTCCTGTAGAAGAGGGGAGCCAATGTTCCACTGTGCAGTCTTCATGATTTTCTATGGGGTATTTTTCTTCTTGGATGTAGTAAAGCTTGCATACCAGTTAGTAGGTCAGAATGTTTCTTATTGGGATTTGATGCATTAAAACAGCAACACTTATCACATAATTAAATTAAAAAATCTTTCTCTTTCTTGCAATCACAACTCTGAACAACATGGTTCATATTTGTATTACGCCCAGGGATCCCACTTATTGATTGATGAATCAATCCAAAGTGAACTGGTCTTATCAATCATCTAAGATAAATTGACAGGTAGCCATTAAAAAAAAACATGAGCTTTCTCTACTATTAAGAGGACCATTTCATAACATGAAGGGTAAAATATTTTTATGACTAATATGCTGAATTTAAAAAAAGTACATCATTAATGTTTGACTCTCCATCGTGCAAGCTGTATTAAATAAACCAATAAAATATTTCACCGAACGCACCAAAGCCCTCATCATCTACCGTTCTTATTGCCAGCAATCTTCTTCTACCATGTTACAAAGGTTTTGTGAGATCCCCTGCAGGTTTCTGTAATTACATCCTCACCTTCCAAGCACAGCAGAGAAGTTATGCTGCTCTGCCATGCAGCCTGGATAAACGGGTGCTATTTAGGGGATCACAAGGAGTCTATGTAGTACTAACATTTCTGAACAAAACCACATAAACTTTATTCTGCATCCTTGTTGCCATTAAACAGACTGGACTCGACTGATTCATGTTGCAAATACGACTGTAACACTACTTAGTAATAAACAACGGTGCCCTCTGGAAGGCAGTGACAAAAAAAACTCTGAAATAATTTTTTTTCCTTTTACTTGGATGTTATCAATTAATCAAATATATCAAATTTAATATAATAAGCAATTTACTGGTGAATAATTGACGACTATTTGTTTACATCCCTGATTCCATTTCATTAAGCAAATATTTAGTAGTACCACCTTAAGCTGCAATAACATGACCATGAAGTTTTTTGTTAATTGCTCTTCTTGTTCCACTTTTGATTTAGGCATACAGACATGTTGTGGTGGTTTGTATTTATAACATGCTCTTTTGTTTTTTAGACGCACTGTGAGATGTTCACAGTTTTTATACTTTTTCTTATCTTCATTTTGGTTTTCAGTTACAAATTTAAAATATATCTAATAACTTCACAAATTGACTTAGATTCACTTTTTATATAGTTAGGTGAATATAATTAGGTGTGTTAAATACAAACACGTGCCACTTTTTAAGTTTCTAAAAATACACTCAAATCAATGTATCCTGTTACTTTTTCATACTTTCCCATCACTTTGTGTCAGTGTTTTTCCTACACTGACTAGAATACAAATCAGGTTGTGCTTGTTTTGACAAAATGAGGAAAAGTTCAAGAAATATGAAAATAAATGGCTTTAATTGAAACGGTTGGATCCAAAACAAAAGGCATGTTAGTTTATGAGTTTAACAAAGGTTTTATAAGTGAAAACCATTAATTCTAGTAGACTTCTTGCATTTAGAGCGCTATTTATGTTTCACCAACAGCTCCCTTTGAGACATTGAAAAGAGATTGAAGGCAATGACTCAAACTGTTGTTTGTGTGAGCATGTCTGTAACGAGTGGGCAGTGTGTGTCAATGTCTATAGGTGTGCCCCAAGTCTGTTTTCTCTCAACAAATCACTCTCTCTCTTTAACCCCCCAGTCATTCCGACTATTTTGATCACATTCCAGCCAAATGACTTCAACTTTATGTGTATGTGTGAATGTGCCCCCGTGACGTCAGCTGTTTGTTTGCGTACTGTGGTTGTGTCTGGGGCAAAAGCTTAGTAGATAAGCAGGGTGGGAGTCTGTACATGTGTGTGCCTTTGAGCACTATGAGCAGAAGGGAAATACCACAGCATGAAAGAGGGCATTACAAATCACTGCTAGCACTGGGAGAGAAGGGTTGTGGATATTATTACAAATGCTTTATTGTTGAGGAAATAATAATTGAGCTTATAATTCTGTTTCTCTGTCTCTGTTGCTCTTTCATCCCAGAGGAAACTGCAGACTATGCTAACACCCTCTAAAACAATGTTGTAAAAACCCTCAAACACACTGGTGTACAGTATATGCACAATCATTGTGCTGGTGAAGAATTTCTTTATTATTAATAAATATTTAAGAATGTGGGCAAAATGTATAATCTTTTTGTATTTAGATTTTCACTAAAAGCACTTGCTGAAATACAGATTATTGTTCCACCCTTCCAACCGCTCCATTCAGTCAAAATTTTGTCTGCCCAGTGACAAGGTCAGATTGAATTTATTTTGGGCTCCTTTTACAGAAACCCTGTGGGATTTCCTTAAAAGCGTGTTGTTTTGTTATGAGTGTTTGGGTCCCTGACGAGTGCCGACTCCCAGTTTCTTCTTCTAAAAGGCTTAACCTCAGGTGGTCCTAGTGAGCGTTGGTCATGTTGAGTGTCTCAAAAAGGGAGTGTTTTTTTTGAGCTACAGCTTTGAAACATTGAAATTTTACATGTTAGAGTTCTAAACTAAATTAAAAAATAAACTATAATAGATTTAATAAACTACAATGCATATTTTCAATAATTAAATAAAAGACTTAAATAAGACCAAATAATGCATGCATAATGATATGTATAATGAATTGATGAACAGTAATGTCAAAAGTATTTAGGCACTCATTCATTTGAAGTGATTTTTTTTGAATGAGAGAAGAATTCACGAATCTATCAATTACTGTAAGTCACACACACACTTCTGTTTACAAGGTTATTTAGATCAAACCATTGTGTTCTTCTTTTTTTAGATATTAAAACCTTGGCATAGTGATTTTGTTTTCTTTCTTTTTTTTTTTTGTTATTTGTTTAAAACTTTATGTACCATAATACCTTGTGTTGTTTTATTCTGATTGCATTCACTTATTGCGCAACCAACCGGTACATCAGTACTGTACTCTTATCTTAACCAAAAACACTTTCACCATGCATGGCCTGTTTACTCACAGGTTGCATTGTATAGGGTGATTTCACCATTTATTTAGTCGATGATCTCTGTAAACCACGACAATGTTGAGGTTTAAGCAGTTTCGGCTCTTAAAATTAGAAATGTAGAGAGTGTATTGTGGTTTCATGCCTGACGCCTTTGTATATTGTGTCATAGCTAAATAGCTCCCCCGTGTGCCAGATGGTTAAAATTACAGCTAGAGGAAAGGGTCTGTTGGAGATACCGATATCGACACGAGGGGGCGTGAAAGGTTGTTATGGCGAGTACCCCCAGTACCTGTGTACTATTCTGAACGTCCCCGGAAGTAGTTCAAAGTGAACAACATCACTGAGTATGATGGTGCACAGTTGCAGCTAAATATATAAATAAACCATATAAAAAGGAGCTGCTGCTGTCTACATTTCCGGTACATTATATGTTTTGCTTTAAAGTATAAATCTGATCAAAAACATGAATGTAACATTTAATGATTGCTTGTGTATTAAATACTAAAAGATGAAATGAAATGAAATAAAAAAACATTTTTACTAAAAGAAAAAAAAAACACCAGTGTTGGTGATACAATTAAATTGTTACACCAACACTGGTAAAAATAAACAATGTACAAAAATAAACAGTGTACAGTAATTAACTAACTGTATTATTTATTGTAATTGTAAGTATTTCATCAAGAAAAAGAGCAAAATCGCTGCTACATTTGATAATGTGTCTTCAACAAGTAAATTACATCTGAATTTTACATTATTTTTAATGTAATGTCAAAAATGATTAAATGTTAAATTGATTTGCAATTAAAGCATATTTAACTTATTCTTGCAGCCCAGTGCCTACATTTTCATTTCTAAATCAATTCTAATATTTGTTTTGTTCAATTGCTAATATTTTTGGTTTATGTCTCATTATCAAATTAGGAAAAACGTTTTCACATGTTACAGACCCACATATTATGTGGCTGTTGAATCCCTAAAACTGTGTCATGCTTTGCCCATCAATCAAAAGAGTTCCCTGATGACTGATTTAACAACTTTTTTTGTTAGTTTTACTCTTTATGTATGGGCTCAGTGTAAGTTTATAAGCATAGTTTCACTCTTATTTACTTTTTCCATTGATTTGTTTATATTTATAGCTAGTTTGTATGAAACAGGTTATATGATTGCATAACCCTTTAATCTTGTGTGTGCATACAGTCCCAGTTTTGGGTAAAAGAGATTATGAAATGACAAAATTAGTAATATAATAATTAGCCTTGTATTGATTTATTTTGAAAATCTTTTTCGGAAGTGCGTTTTTTAAACCTGTTAGCTTGACTGCTGACGCCAGTCCTCGCGGTGAAGTGAAGCAGATACATCGAGCGTCAGCGCTGGTGCCGCTTCTGTTTATCAGCTGTCACGCTGTTCAAAATTCTTACTTAAACATAATGGAATTCTTCACTGTTTATGTTTAGCTTTAATGGGTACGTAGCAAAGACAATAATGGGTTTATGCTACTTTGAATTAAGTTTGGTGATTAAGTTTAGCCTTTAAACAAGAGGATTATCTTTCTTCTCAACTACAGACTGACAGTTGTTTTGACTGTTAGCGGCTTGTTTTGTTCATCTCCGGGCAGATCGCTCAACATAACGAGGTAAGTTGTGGAGGCTCAGTAAATATCAGCGACTTGTGTCTTGATAGGGCTCACGCTTAGGTTTCATACACTACTTTTGCTTTATATATTGGTGTCCATCACATTTGTTTTTCTTCTTCGTGATGCTACTTTTGACGGTTGGGCTACCTACTGCGTTCATGGACACCCCGGCTGGTACATACTGTTTATTTACTGTACACTTTATTAACATGTTCGGGTATTTTACTGCTCGAACACAGAGATGCGTTTGTTAGTTAGTTATCTGCAGGCGTGTTTTGTATATGCGGAGTTTTTCTTTATTTCTTTAACAGTTTGAGTTTTTTTCGGCTCTAGATTGCCTTGAATGGTGGTTCTTTGAACGAACCCCCCTCTGTCTCCTGTTTTCCACCCAACCACTGTTAATCATGCAACTGTAGAAAAAACAAAAAAGGCTTGAATACTTAATTAGACTGGAGCAATACTAAAAGAGAGCTACTTTTTGTAATTTTAGAGATAGCATCTGAAATATAATATTATCTTTTAATTAATATTTGTTAAGTGTAGTATCCTAGTCCTGAACTATAATAATATAATATTAAAGATTTAAAAATGTTTTAAATGATAATAATTTGGAATAAAAGGCAAATGTATGCATTGAGTAAATAGACATGCCTCTTCTTATCTAGTTATTAGGAATTAATGATATATCAGCATTGGTATTGATCTCGGCAGATGTTGGTGATTTTCAGGCATATCGGTTTTGGTCAAATAAAAGAAACTGCACTGATATTAACAGACGATATTTATTTCCATGTAGTTACTGATTTTGTTTCAGGAAAGTAGGGGAAATAATAAATAGATTATCTAGAACTGGACAATATTTCAATAATATAATAATATATATCACAATATGGTTTAATTCTATATTGATGATATGAATTTTACACACGTTTCTGATAATTGTTTTTTATAATTTAATGTTGTTGGAGGATTTTTTTTTTTTTAAATTGTAAAATATTCGTCATAAGTTGGTATAGGGATCTGTTGGACACATTCTTTGCTGTTTTTTCTAATGTTTTTAGTTTTCCTACATCGATGTTGAAATTATATCATATCGACCGAAATGAAGAAATTTATCGCAGTAAAAAAAATTTTGACATATCGTCCAGCCTTGAGTTTATCCCATAAACGGGATTTTAGATGTGGTGCCGAGTATTGATATGGAAAAGTACACTGCCATGGTCTTTTTTTCATGTGAACATTTTTTAAGACACAGGCAAAAAAAAAAAAGGTCAAAACCACAGCATTAATTTGTATTCTGTCCCCTTAGTTTAAAATCCTAAAACGAAATACAGTACAACCCATTACTCACAGTTCTCAAATTTCCAATCGTGGGTCATTTAATCTCCAGCTCTTTTGTGAAGTTCCCAGAGTTCTGTTGACCCGACTTGGTGAGCAAATAGCATCATGAAGATTAAGAAAAAGGTATTGCCTTGTTTACACAATATTTTTCGGTGAAAATGGAAACTTTATGTTGCCTTTCTCATGTTATACATGCAAGTAGTGCATGTTCTCTCTGAAAATGGCCTCTGTTGTTGCATAGACTGGAAAAACAGAACGTTCTTATATATGCGATCACCATCCAAATAATTCTGGCAGTATGAGAGGAGATGGGATGAGGAAGCAGTATGTTTCCTAATGTCAATTTAGTTAGCATAGGGACCTCCTGATGTTTCTAGCTTCCACTGGTACAAGACGTGTAGGCTTCACAGAAATACATTATTTCCTCACTCCTCTACATGCTAAAGTAGACACCTTTATTTTTTGGAGGGTTATTAGTAAGAGATTTAGTAGTTTTCCATATCTTTGTAAGTTTTTTTGTTGTTTTTTTGTAGTTTTCTGGGAAGACTGTTATCCCAATTTAACAAGCATTATTATTTCTGCATTTCCGTCACATAATGACTTGCGTCTTATTTCTGCACAGCAGTCCTTTCCTACCCTGGATTGAGTTCTTACTGTTGATCCCACAAAAAGGGAAGATATAGAAGCTAGGAACAGGAAGCAGGAGGCTCAACTTGATTTGGATATAGCCTATGTAATGCTCAGCGGGAAGTGTTTGCACATGTCTGTTTCAAAGAACATACACCCAGCCAATGGCCTGGTGTACGAGTTACACCATTTTCATACTTCTACCAATGCCATGTGTATGGAGATTATAACTGATAGTCTGTGATGTAAATTGGGTAACAGAAAAATGAGGGGAAAAGACCCCACTTTTAACAGCTTCATGTAATGTAAACAGGGCGGCAGAGTGGGAAAAACTTTAAACATACAACTGAAACCAACCTTTAGTTGTTAGGAACAGAGATTTTCCATGTGTTAGATGATGTATTAGACAGTAGATTGTCAGGCAGTGTTGCTGTGAGCTGAGGGGCCCATCTGTAGCTCACTGTAAACAACAATGAAGAACACTTCAAGTGGCAGAGACAAATAAAGAGAACGGGAAAGAATGTAAAGGAAACATCTGGATGCGATTGCTAATGGATTTTATTAGTTAGCCACAACACTAAATACAAAAACTCAGCGTTTACCCCTTTTAACTTCTACACAACCTTTTAAGCTAACTGTTTGGCTCCCAGGGCACATTGATGACTCACTTGCTCTGTGTCTTAGTCACATTTCACTGGCATTGTCCCAGCAGTGTTGGCTGCAGCCAGTTTTGGTCTGATTAAGGCCGATTCAATGCATTCCATTCTAACTTTGCCCCTTTCACTGTATTCAGATTTTTTTTCCAAGAGGTTTTCTAGATGTTTTCCCCCCTTTCTGTCTTTTTCCATTCAAATTAAAGCTGAACGTTCTCTAGCTATCCATCAGCCTGGTAATGTTATGCTCCCTCCATTCCCTTCTGTGGTTTCTTTTTTTTTTGTCATTCTCTGCGTTTCTCTCTCATCTTTCTTAGTTTTTTTTGTAGTTTCCCTCTTTATCCACCCATCTTTTACTTCTACTTAGCTACCTGCTATTTTTTGCCTTCTTCATTAATCTATTGCCCCCTTTTGTTTTCGTTTATCCCATTTTTTCCCCCTTTTCTTTACATGTGCTGCTCCCGTGTCATTTTTCCTCTTTGTCTGTGTTTGTCAGTAGTTGGGCTGGGGTGCAGGAGAAAAGCCCCACCCTGCCTGCTACTGAGTTAATGCTACTTTTCATATGTAGGTTGTTCTGTGCTTTCTCAGCTAATTGCTCATTTTAGCCAGAACATCTAGTTGCTGTGAAAAGTTGTTTTTTTTTTTTTCAGTTTCTTTGATTTACATATTCAATGCTGTTGAATCACTCTATGTTGAGTTTAAACTAAAGACCAGTTCCCAGAGAGAATCAGTTGCATTATCATAATAGATCATCTGTGTTTTTTAAATCTTGCTAGAGTTAAGAAACCTAAGGTTGGCTCTTTAGCTTGTTTGTTGTTTTGTGTCTTGACTTTTTCTTTGTTTTTATTTTATTTTTTTACTTTTTTTTTTAAAAAAAAAAGCAGTTTTAGTGCCCAATTAGTTCAGATTTCCAGTTTACGTCGAAATTTTTTCTTATTCTCTAATGTCCCAAACCACAAACTAACCATCTAATACATAAAGCAAAACAGAGTTCATATAAATAATTGCACCTTCTAAAACCCACCAGAAAGTCAGCAGGTATAATACAGTAAGCATGTGACTGAGTGTAATTTATGGAAACCTAAGCCGTCTTTTAAAGAAATCATTCAGTAATGACTAAAGTGTGTCTCCACTAGTTTCTTTTTCTTTTCTTTTTACCACTCTTTCATTAAAGCTAAATTTGTAAAGTAAAAGACGAATAGTTTTATATGGACTCATTCTGCCTGTTTAGTTCTGCATCTCTGCAGCTCCTCTCGAGTTAGCATGGATGTTTTAGCTCATCAGAAAGTGCTCTTCTAGATGTTAGACTTTTGTGGTAATTTTGTGGTATAAGGTCATTTTGGTTACACTTTACAATAACCATTAACAGCAGCATATAGAGATGGTAAAAATACCATTTATTCATGATTAACAGAAAGTTTATCAACTTTTGATTCATTTATTAGCTGCATCTAAACCATTTAAAAAAGATAAATAGATCATTTAATAAGGTAACAAGCCCATTGATGTTAGGGGAAGGGGAAGTCCAATATGACAGGTAAACTTAAATTAGAAATAAAGGTTCAGGCTTTAAGTTCACTGATGGTTAAGGATAAACTAACATGGACGGGCAATATGATCTACTTACGTTTAATGAATGGTTTATATGCAGTTTAACTGATTATCAAACATTAATAATGTTAATCATTAAGTCTCTTTGCCATTTATAAATGATGGTTATTGTAAAGTGTTAACGTAATCTTTTGTTTCCCCATAACTGTCTGCTTTGATTCTTGGACAGTGTTTTTTATTTCCTATAACGTTCTTTAACAAATCTGTAAAGCCTTTGCATTGAACATCTATATTTATACAGAAATCAAATCACAAGCTTAATTAAGAGCTACGGGTTGAATTTAAAAATTCCTGCACTATTCAGTGTCACATGGTCTTCACATGCGTTGTTTTAGAGGATTGTGCCGCCTGCCCTGGATGAACAGAGCCTTTGTCCTCAACAAATGATCCTGTAAGAACCTGAATCCGATTTCTACTTTTCCTCCAGGGAGATGTTTTCATCTTTCTAACTCTGTTTACATTTCTGCCTGGACTATTATAAGTCACTTCCAGAGGTGCCTCGTTTCTTCACAAATCCGACTTTCCACAATGACAGAAAGAGGGTTTGCTTGTGTTTAAATTACATTTGTGGATGCAGAAGTTGTAGAGGAGAAACATCTGTGAGTTTGGAGTTGGTATATTCATGAGGGTAAATGTGCTTGGTCCAAACTGCATGGGAGGCCTATATTTAGCAAGGAAGGATTCAGGAGCACTACAGTAAATGTACCTACCGCTTGATGCGTTAAGAAAAAGGAAATGCTAAAGCGGTCTTTGGGTGGCTGTTGCTGTGGAGTCCAAATATTTGTCCCAGAAATATATCTTGGTTGTTTCATAGAGGTGGTGTTATGTTTTCTAAACAATGCTTGAATAACACAGAAATAAAACCCTGTTAATATATAGTTTCCTGTAGATGTTGAACCTCATCATATCAGCATTGAATTCCACTGTTGAACAACTGATAAGATCGATGTGTTGGAGGCTTGCATGCAAATTAGCGATCTCGTAACGTTAGAATCCAGGCGGTTAAAACAAACATCAATATCTAATAACTCCTAAAGTCTTCGTCAGTGTGCTGTTTGTTCTTAGTATAACAGTTCTGACCTGTTTTCTGTGTAAAGACGTATTTCATATGTGGTGAGGCCTCTCTGTCTGTTAATATGGTGCATGAGGAAGGTTAAAATGTCACTTCTGGACTGAAAATGAAAAATAAAACTCTCAGTTTGAGTAAAAGACTGTCTTGTTGCCATTTGTTGGAAACAGAAAATAAAACATGTTTCCACTTTAGAATACCTGATGATGCTATCTATTATTGTCTGTTTGCACAAACAGCAGCCCCTTTACCTTTTTAATTTCCTGGTTTACCCTTTTTAGCCTGCAGGGGGTTGATCACGGACAGAAAATACTATTCAGCCTAAATAGCAGACGAGATCTCATTGGAAAAACGGCTGTTTGTCATGAGTAGGCAGGCTTGCTCTTTTGTTTATGTTAATTTATCAAAATTCAATGTTTGGAGGACAGTAATTTCTGTGTGCATGTGTGCTGTCATACAGACTTCCTGTCTGCTGGGTTGGGACTGCCACAGCTTCCCTTTCTGTCATCATCTGCCGCTCTTTTTAGTCAGTGTTGTAGTTACGCTCCGCTGCATGTTTGGACCCTGACTAATGACTTTGCGAGTCTAGTGGAAGTGTTAACTTTGACCAAGGTAAGAATTTTCAGGGTAGAACTTTGTTTTTACTTGCAAAGTTTCACATCTCAGTTAAGTTCAAAAGAGCTGAATGGATAAAATGTCTCTACGTGTGGCTGTTAAACAGCTGGGTAACACCCTGGTGAGAACATGGACTAATGATAGCAAGTGAGTGTGGAAGTCAGGCTGCAGGTGTAATTTATATGTTAACCTCGGTACCTACGTATCTGTCGTGGTTCAAATTTCCATTAATAAGGCTTAAAAACTATGATTAGCAGATTTTTCTAAAGTGGGAAGGGGCTGACTCTAGTTTTTAGCTCCAGTGAATCACTAATTTGGAGAATTACCGCAGTAGTTGCAGATGGATCTTTAGTGGTGTATTTTCTCCAGCGTTAAACGTGTAGAAATTGAAATTCTTACCTGATCGTCTTTGCAAAGCAACCGAAGTTCAGCCAGGTTGGATGAAGGGTATCTGAATAGTTATTTTAAAGTCTTTTCTTATGGATTTAAATCTGGCCTTTGACTAGGCCATTCAAACACTTAATGATTGCATTGCACTTAATGGATCATAAACTTTTTAACCAAACGGGTAACTGTATGTTGTATTGCATTGATGGTGAGAATGCAGGAGAATAATTATTTTGGCCTCCTCAGACCAGAACAACTTCTTACACATTTTTACCGTACGTATTTTATTCCTTGAAGCAAAACTGTGATTAAAACTCCTCCTTCTAAAACTTTCTTTCACAATTGATTTTAAAATGAATGATCTCCCTACCAAACTGGTCAGTTTAGGTCAACCACTGTTTCTTGCTTGATAGGACAGTTAAAGATATGGATTTTTTTTTTCTTTGACCAAACCTTACTTTAATCTTTTTCATATCTTGATCCACAACCCGTCTGCTGCGACCCTCAGTCTTCATGATGCCATTTGTTCCCTAAAGTTCTTGAACTATCCTCTGACAAACCTCCTAGCACTGCTCTAGTTGCACTAAGAAAAATATGGCACGTGATTGGACTGTAATTACTGAATTAATATATTCTGAGGGCAGTCAGTCGCATTTGATTTTATATAGCCTTTCAAAATAAAAGAAGCCTGAGTATTTGTTAGGTTTTTAAGTCTAAGGGAAATGGCTTTTTAGAATAAATCAATAAATAACACTATTTGTGTTCATGGGTATATTTTTACCATTGAACATCCCAGAGCGTTGGAACACTAAGGAGTAAAGCTCGGGGTGGCTTTGCTGCATTATAAGAACACATCTTTACCCAATCAAATCACACTGCTGCTTTAAGCTGCTAAACGTTCTTCTTGTTTCAGCCTATCCAGCAAGTGTGACCATGTTTCAAAGCACATGAGACCAGACTGCTCCCTTTTCATATGAATCTTCTTGGACTGAGCTGTTCTATATCTGTTCAGAGGTTTATTTTAGTAGTTGGAGGGTGTGGGATGTGCAGGAGTTGTGTGTGGGTGTGTTTTTACTGTTGTTTGCATCAGATCACAGGAACAATGTTATTCTTCTGTTTGCATGTGCTGTAGAGTTGAGCTTTTGTGTATTTAATTTTGCTGTGTAATCCCAGTGAGTGTTTGAGCAGCAGGACGTCTTAGTTGGATTACATGTGTTTAAGATTAACTACAAAAGCATCTGTTGAAGACTCAGCTGTTGGCATGACTACAGGGAATACTAATGGGTTTAATGTTGCTCCTTCATTGCGTCTCTGCTGCCGTGCAAGCAAAGATCGTTGCTGCTGCTACTGTTGTAATAGCGACTAATATTATGGTTACGTGAAGCAATGTAGCAGTATGAATGATCTGGGGGGCTTTTCGTTTGGAGTCTGCATGTTTTTTGTTAGAAGTCAGAGATCGGGAGCAAAAGGCATTTTAAAGGTTTATGCAGAATGATATTCAAATAATTTCTTTTCTCTGTTTTCTGATCTGTGTGTTTCAGTCATGGCTCGTAGGAGCTCCCGCCTGGTGTCCGGTGGCTACTATAATTCAGATGAGGAATCGGACTCAAGCAGTGTGACCAACATATCCTACAGAGAAAACCCAGTCAAGTAAGGGACTTTTTGTATCTTTTCATGTGTGCAAAGCATTGATTCTGGTTTGTGAATCTAACTGACGACGTCTCTCACACATTCTTTCATGCACCTTTGTTTGTTTAGGGTTTTTAAGAAGTCGCGGGCCCGGAAGTCTGCCTCCCGCACCAACAGCAATGTCAGCTCTGCCCCTGAGACTCCAGTCACTCCAGGCCAGTATAGCACCGACATGTAGACCCGATCACTTCTAAACATTCAGATGATCAGTCAGATTTGATTTGTAGGGCAATTTTATATACTTAAAGTTTTTCACATTTTAAAAACTAAAATAGTTAAAAAAAAAAAAAGTTCAACAATCCCTGCAGAAAAAGATAAGCTCATTTAATAGAGTTATAACAGACAGCAAGAACAATGGGCCTCATGCAACAACATGTTCATATTCTGGTCAAAATTTCTCTTACTTTTTCTCCTGGAAACCAACAAGCCAGCTGCAGGTGTAGAGACCAATCGTTCTGTCATCAGCAGATAAATATGTCCTTTATAATTGCAGAGTTGCATTAATTATGGTGATGTAGCCTAATAAAATGGAGCATTGCTTCTGAGTAACAACAAATGCATCCATTTAGAGAAAAACTAGGTTTATATAACAGCTGACTGGTGACACAGGACCCCTGAGTAAAGTCTGGATCACTTTAAAAATGTGTTTATACCTGAGAGAAGATTAGAAATAGGAGAAAAATGATGAATACGACATTTTCTCCGTGATCACTCGTATGAGCAATCCAAGAACCAATTTATTCATATAAGCGCTTATTGCATGAGGCCCAGTATGTTTACTAATACGTTTTTGCTTGTCAAAAATGTATTTTTGTTATTTAGTTTTTTTTTTCTGGCATAGCATGAGTTTTGTGCCAACCTTTGTCTCAATGTCTTTGCTTCCTTGCAGGTCTGGCTCCAGTAAGCAGCCCTCTAAGAAGTCCCACTCAGCCCACGATGAGGACCGTCGCTGTCACCCCTGCTGCACCGACCCCTCGGCCAGCTCTGACTCCATCATCCACCAATTGTCACATGTCCACACGATGCCATTCCACAACCCCCGAGAGGAGCTCCCATGCTGGCCCCCACAGCTCCACCCTGCTGGGTTTACACAAAGACAAGGAGCCCAGTCAGAGTGGGGTGGACAGCTCGGGGTACTCTTCATCTGAAGGCCACTACAGGAAGCCTTTACCAGTCACCAGTACACCCAGGAGAACCAGTAGCAGCAGTGGTGCAGCTCCCAGTCCAGGATACAGAAGCAGAATTAATGATGCTTTTTTTCATCTAATGGGTGAGAGGAACTACATCTTTTTTGTGTGTAGCCTTGTGCTCCTGGAAAAACGTAGATGAAATGGTTTTTCTTTTCTTTATGACAGATTCAGCCTCAGTAATGGCGGCAAATGTGCACAAAAAAGTCCTTCATGTCACATCTAAAGGTTTGTTTTCTCTTGCAGCTTGTCTTCATACGCTTCTCACAAAATAGTTTTTCCTGGAAATGTTTTCATTTTATCAACATGTAACATGTTTTGTTTTTTTTTTCTTTTGTTTTTGCATATATGCTGCTTTTACATACTAACATGTACGATTTGGCTTCCGCTCGCCGTGAATCAACCTGTTCTCATCCTTACAGCCAATGCCTCAGTCAGTGAGCGGATGAAAAAGACTTGTGTTCTGGTTCTCCTGCTGCTCCTAATACTTCTGTGTAAGTAACATCAATATTCAGCCGTCCTGTTGTCTGGTTAATGTTTCAACCACATTGTTAAATTAACTCATCTATCAAGGACATTTGTGGAGATTTCTTCATCTTGAATCACTGTTCACCATTAGTGAATTCTTCTTTTTTTTTTTAAACTGAAAGTAGAACACACCCTTTTGCAACGTGGCGACTGTCGTGTGAATGCTATAGGTTTATGAAGAGCAGGGTTTTCCCCAGGAAATCAGAGCAGGTGGTAGGTTCAGCCGCGCTTCGTGTGCCACCTCTCTGTGACTGAACGTGTCACGCACAAGCTCAACGGCTCTGATTTTGAGGTGGTGGTTCCGATTACTTTGACCTGAAATATTGTTCCTCCTGTTTTTCTCCAGGTCTTTGGTTGCTCCTTCCTTTGTTCACCTCTTTCATCTCCCGCATGACCGTCACAAAGTCCCCATCACATACACAACCCAAGGGTCAGCCTGTTATCCCCGCCACCAGTGTTCCTCAACCCATCATACCTTCACCTGTGGTGGTACGGCTCGACTACAGCTTGTGTGCAACTCACTGTCTGTCTTAGTTAAACTCATTTCTACTGAAAGTTTCTGAGAAAATTATTATATTATTTTACAGATTTGTTCCTATTTTTGCTATTTTAAGACACATAAATGTGTTTAATTCGCAAACAGATTCTGATGACAGACAGAAAACTTTTAATTTGTACAAAATAGTATTATATTATTAGCAAAACAATTATATTTGTTCAAGGTTTCATTTCCACAAACAAACTTGGAGGTGTTAATATAACAGCCTGATGAATGACTGTAATGAATCATGGATTGTCCTTTCTGGCAGAAGATGCTGCTTTTAGCCATAAGATCCAGCTTTTTATTTCAACAAGACAGTTAAAGCAAATTTGTCTGCCTTTAAATGGCTTTAAAAAGTAAATAAAGTTTTTTGGAGGTTATGTTTTTATCGGACTTTTTTTTGTTTGTTTGTTTTCAAAATAACTTGAAAAGTGTCAGGCGGATTTTGCTTAAATTTTCACAGAAGGGGCGTATTATAACCATTGACAAATGATTATATTTTGGTAATGATCTGGGTCCGGTGTGAAGGTGGAGGTCACAATATGTCGGGGGGAATGAGCTGCTTGGCGGAGGTCTGTGCTCTCCAAGTGCTTTTCTAGTTTAAAATGCTATGAAATAACCGCAGCTTGAAACAACCTGTCTTTAGGTTTTTATTTATGGAGTAATTAGTTTGCCATATAGATGACAGTTAACCATTTTGGTCTGATAGTACATTTTGTGCAAGGATTTGAAGGAAAACAAAAGCTAAGAGGATAAATTCATTTTCATAGCAGCAAAGACGTTTGTAAGGTCTTCCAAAAAAAAACTAAAATAACATTTTTCTAAACTCACTTCTGGGACATTTATTCCACTGTAATGGTTACACCACAGACACGTTATTAGTTAACAGCATCCC
The DNA here is from genome assembly GCA_034780135.1 of Jordanella pulchra. Classification (NCBI taxonomy): domain Eukaryota; kingdom Metazoa; phylum Chordata; class Actinopteri; order Cyprinodontiformes; family Cyprinodontidae; genus Jordanella; species Jordanella pulchra. The sequence continues at coordinate 28,689 of JAUZNJ010076979.1, forward strand.
AGATTAAAATGTTCAAGATCCTTAGTAAACTACAAGAGTAAATGATTGTTTAGGGCAGGATTCTCTTTGGTTAAAGATGAGGGGAAAATATCTGCCTGTTTTTAATGACTTTGAATAAATCAGGTTTTTGGTTATTTGTTATTACCTGATTTAAAAAAAGTGAAAATTATTGTGACAATATTTTAATCATTTGATTAGGAGCAGAATAATTAGAAAAATGATTGAAATTTCAAAAAACTGTTAACTTGGAGGGAAATCCTTCATAAAACAGGAAAGGCTTTTAACAGAAGTTGATTTATATCAGTGCTTTAAGTCACATTTAATATATAGCCAGAACATGACACTGTGAAAACATTATTTACAATCTCATTGTCCTAAAACTCTCTTGATTTAGGTTTGCTCACACAGCTTTTGATGTCTTGTTTTCTCCTTTAATGTGATTAAAAGTCATCTTTCCTTCTAATCAGGATCCAGGTGTCATTTCTGCTGCTGTAGAAGCAAAGATGCAGCAGTTTCTGGTAAGAAAATCCCCCCCCACAAAAGAACGTTTTGGTTTTCTGAACTTAAAAACTGCTATAAATGTTGGTTTTTGCCTTTTTGCAGACAGAGCTTCAACTTAAACAAGATAAGCTTCTCTCACAGGTTGGTTTGTTTTCTTTTTTGTTCATTGTTTTGTTAATTCATTTAAATAAATGTCAGAAAAAAACTCAGATATTGTAGAGAGGTTTGTGTTTTTGTTGATTCAAAATCTCAAGATACTCCCAAATTATTAAGAAACCAAAAACACAATATATCACCACAGACTTGCTTTTATAGCATGAAAGGTACAATTGAAAAGGAATTTCGAATTTCGTTTGTGGAAAGTTTGAAAAAGAAAATAACCTGGTTAAGTTTAAAGTCCCGTTAACTTAATACAATCAAGGTTTTGAGTAGGGCGACATCTAGTGCTAAGGATCTGGAACTGCAGAAGTTATGTACCTCTAGGTTTGTTAGTTTCTTGCAAACTATGCAAAATAAGTGTTTTCTATTTCTGAGGATGAACTCTGGCTGGCTGCCGTGGATAACTATGACTGGATCGCTCCCTCATCTGTATTATGTGTTTATGAGTTTATGGTCACTAACTAATGGCTTGACAGAGAGTTTAGATTACAGTTGGAGAAGTTATGGTCATATTCTCAGGTCCTAGATGCAGCATAGATGCCTAGAAAATCACCAAGCTTCTCTCAGAATTCAGCTTTTTCTTAAATGCTGTGATAGTTTGAGTCCAGATGTAACAGGATACACACCATCCAAAGGTCCCACTGATGTTTAGCCAGACAGTAACATCATTTTTAAAATGTTCAGAGATCATCAAGGTTTTTCCCTGATAAATGTACAACAGCTCTTTGATTTGTTTTGACCAACAGTTTTTTGTTGTTGTTGTTGAATCATTTTTTTTTTTGTCCAGTCTTTCTGCTCCACTTCCTGTCCTTCTAGGTTCTTTTGTCACCTGCTTCGTTGTTCATCAGTTACTCCTGGGGTTGTTTTCCTGGGAGTGTTTATCACTGCTCTCTGGCTTCTCCATTTATGGAAAATGCTTCTTACTGAGATTTCCTGGAGTCCCACTGCTTTATGAAATGGTCAAAACTTT
>JAUZNJ010076979.1:35690-51929 GCA_034780135.1 Jordanella pulchra
TTGGTAATATTGTTTTAATAAAGATTATAACATGTTTGCTTTTAATCCTGTATTTCTTGTTTCTTACTAATTTTGGGAAAAAAAAACATATTTTTAACCGCCTGCTAATTTGAGACCTGTTGCTTCATTGTAAGATCAACACCTTCCATAAACATACAGTTTCTGCTCTAATGTTACCTTCAAATGAAAAGATAATGACAGGAGTGTATATTTTAATAAATAAATACATAGGTTTGCATTAAAGCAGTTGCACATGATAAACTTTCTCAGAGGAAACTGATAGAGAATCTAAACAGTCAAACATGTATTTCGAGTGCAGGTGTTAAACTTTGTGCAGCTGATTCTTTTTGAGGCTTTTTTTTTTGCTCAAACCCAAAACTGACTTGTATTTAATCCTGACCTCCTTCATATGATGATATACACAAAGACAAAGGGAGGGAACCTTGGACACAGTGAACATTTACTTAAACACACAGAGTCTGGTCCATGGTGGACCTCCCTGCCTTAGTCAAAGCACCACAGTAACACCTTGCATTGGATTTCTCATTTGCCTTCCTTACATCAGCTGTTTACAGCTTGAGGTTACATCAGTGAGATGAAGCTTCAGCTGCAGCTCTAGATATGATACTCATGGGAAAATCATGCTGTTGGTGAAAAATAAAAATTGAGTCTCTAGTGCTTGGCTTAAGGAAATTGTTGCAGATATTACATTACAACATGTGGGAGTACAGGACACGTCTTACAGAGACTAAATATATATATAGATACATATATATATATATAATTAAAAAAGCAGGACAAAAACATTTCTACTATAAGAAGTTTTAAAGCTTGCATGAAGTTGAGTTTTGTCTCTTATCTCAACGATTTATCTCCCTCATAGCTTAAACACGCCCATTCATCTCCATAGCACCTAATCACCTGAAGACATTAGAGTTACTTAAGTTCTCTTTATTAACCAATTACAATTCAGCTTAGCGTTATGAATGTGAATCACATGATCTGAAAACCGTCCCATCCCTAAAACTGTGCATTAGTCCTTGTAGAGTGAGCTCTTTGTTCCACCAGGACCACTGCTGCGTTGAGGTAAGTTTTAACAGGTTAGATATGAATAATAAATCAAAACTTTAACATAAATTCTTCTTTTCTAGCATTTTATTTATTCCCTTCCAGATTTACAGCGTATTTTTTTTACAACGATGAACAGCAGTCATTATGACAACTCTACCAGCGGTGGGCGCGTTCGCCCTCTGTGGTACCATTACCCAGAATGTGTGGTGGCCCCTCAGCCCTTTATCTTCTACTTTGTGGTCAAGGTGTTCAACCTGGTGGTTGGGACGCCGGGTAACATCTTTGTCATCTGGCAAATCATTTCAAAGAAGAAGAACACCTCCACGTCTGACATCTTCATCTTCAACCTGGCTGTGCTTGACGCCTACTTCTGCTTGATGAGCACGATCGAGATGGTCAACAGGCTGGAGCTGGGCGACGAGAAGATCTGGATCTTCCAAAGGTTTGCATACGGAGTGAAGGACCTGGCGCCACTCTTTCTTGTAAGTCCTTTATTTCAAACCAAAACAACTTCAAACAAAGACACTTAACTAAAAGATTTTACCGGAGAATGACAGCAGTTTAAAACCCATTTCATTCTTTAATTTTGTTTTTATGTTTCTTGGATAATGTTTGAATGTTAGTTATAAAATATTAAATTATAGGTATTATAAAACATCAATTGAAAAATGAGGTTGTTAAAGTGTTTCTAAACTAATCCTAACCTTCTAACTTTTTTCTTACATTATAATCCCTGATTTCTGAGTATTTTACTGGGATTTTCCTGTTCTGGACCAACATGGACACCATACATAGAAAGGAAAAGCTGTAATCAGAAATGCACCATTAATAGAAACCTGATTACTGTGTCCATCTTTGACACTCCTATACCTGATGATAGGAAAGGTATCGGGCCCAATATTAGTATCAAGTACTTGTACTTATAAAAAACCAGCCAGTACCCTGAACTGATACCACTTCTATATTTGTCAAAAATCACAGTATCAAAAAAAATAAATCAGTAAGATAAGTGACTAGCTGCAGCTGTCAAGAGGCCTTCTGTTGGAAAAAATGGCTCCTCTACTGCAACTAAGCTGTTCTTGATCCAAGGTAAAAGTCTGACTTTGTCTGCTTAACATTTCAGAAAATAAGATAAAAACATTTTAATTTGAAAAAGATTATTTTAGCACCTATGTCATTAGTCTGTGTCAGCAAGTAATAAATTGTCAGTACTTGTACTCGTACTTAGAGAAATCTGACATCAGAACATCCCTGCCTGATGATGTCATGTTATTTATCCAATTTAGATGTTTTTTGTTTGTTTGTTGTTTGTTAAAACTAGTTGCAGGACAATGAGAGATGTCTTCCTTTTAAATATCAAAGCTGGATCCAACCTTTGTCAGTTAAATACTGTGAAGATCAGGTATGACAGCTTTCCTCTATCCTGCTTCTTCACCTACTGAGGCTTTTGGGCGTAGTGCTATTCAACCTGTGTACCTGCCTAAAAGCTTCTTAGGTCTTTTGACATTGGAGGTGTCCTGGGGGTCTTCCTCACCACACTTAGAAGAACAGCAAAAGTGGGGAAACATCCAAAGTGGTAAAGATCTTAAGAAGTCTTGAAGTAAAATTTTAGTTTTGCAATGAGACTTTGACTGAGTTCCTTGTTGTACGCATGCTGGCAAAATAATTCATTCCCATTTCGTTTCATAACATAAATTTGGTCGAAGATGCACATTAACTTAAACACACTGTGACGGTTGATGGTGGTAACATCATTTCCTGAGCAGGAACAGGGAACCTGGTCCAGGTGAGCTTGAAAATACAGGACAATCGCAGAGGAAAGTAGTTTTAAAATTAAAACAGAGATTAATGGGGTGGAACTTCATCAACAAGCAAGAAATCAGAGCTTAGATCCAAGTGTGTTTTTGTATTAAATTGGTCTAGTCAAAGTTCAGACCTAAATCCAGTCAATAGTCTGTGCCAAGACCTTGCTTCTGTTGTCCTAGTTAGTAAAAACATACTGTAAAAGACCTGCAGCTATAACTGCAGAAAAAAGTGGTTCTATAAAGTGTTGATTTTGTCCCTCTAAATGGAAACCACACTGCTCCAGTCCTATTCGACTAAAATCTAGTAATCCATCATTTTTTTTATACCTCAAAATGCTGAATTTGATTTTAAAAAAATCAACTTAAGTTGTGGTTCTAACACAAAGCTTTGCACAACTATCTTAAATTAGAATAACGAAAAGGCATCTTCTTTTTAAAAGCCCAAAAATCCAGATTACATTAGAGATAATAAGCATAAATATAAACAGGAATATTCTGTTAGTACATTGTGACCAGTTTTTTTCGGGTGTCAGCTCGTCACCATAAATAGTTGACTCCAGATTATTTAGTATTGATAAATCTTCTGTTTTTCTTTCTCTGCATACCCTCAGGTGTGTATCTGTGTGGATCGCTACATGGCTGTAGTGCACCCAGTGTTTTTCTCAAGTTACCAAGAGACCATCACCAGAATCTGCGTTTGTGTTCTAGTCTGGATGTTTATACTGCCCTACAGCATCATTAAGGGGGTTTGGGGAATTATGAGTGTGAGCGGCATCTTTGGTGGCGTCATCCTCTTTGCGTTTGTGGTCATGGTCTTCTGTAACATCTCCGTCATCTGGGTCCTCCGTCACTCAGTGGCAGGAAAGGAAACGATGCACCCGGTAAAGAAGAGAGCCTTTAAGATGGTGCTGAAGAATCTGGGCATCATTGTCTTCAACTACCTGCCTCCTGTGGCCTTCATGCCCTTTGTATCTTACTACACCTATTTTGAGTACCGCTGTCAGATCAGCATCAGCGTGTTCTCCATCATGGATCTCAGCTGCAGCATTGAGCCGCTGCTCTACGTCACAAAGATGGATGGACCGAACGGTATGTGCTGCAAGAAGGCCTCAGAGACGCCGGCTGATGTCAAGGCTTAATCCAGCTGTGTGCAAACAACAATATTACAAAGCCCTCCACATTTATTGATGCACAAAAGGCTTAGAAGAAAATGTTGCTCTGGAGACTAAGATCATTACATTTTATATACATTTATTTGGTTAAAAGAAGTAGAATAAAACCTTAAAATTAGTAAATGTTATTTGAAAAAATATTTCACATTTTTTAAAGTATAATTTTCCCCTGAACTTAGAAAAGATGCAGTCAAATTGTTTTTTTCTAAATATTTTATGCTGCAGTAAAACATGGATTTACTTTAAACTGTTTGACCGATCTGAACTAATTATAGCAGTAATTGTAGAAGGCGTTGTACCTTCATTATTTTAGTTTTTTTTTTGCTTATGAAAAAAAAATATTTCTTACCTCACAACTCTACTGTGGTGTTTTTTATCACAACTGGAAGAAGTTTTACTTTGGTCTGGTTTAGCGACTTGGATGGGATACATGACTTAAATGCTTTGCAGCAGCTTATCTTGTGTGGTTATTAATATAAATCCAATATGTATGTTGCAGCTGTAAAAGAATGGATTCATGGGTGATTTAGAAGTTATTTTTCTCCATTAAGAACTTAAGAGGATTGAAGCAACAGATCTGCTGTTAATAAACCAACTAAAGGACAATTTGAATGTTTCAAATCAAAAATGGAAAAAGGAAATATGCTAAGACAGGAAGAACTGATTCATTCTTTTAATTATTCATCAGGATATAAAGCATTTATTTACTTTTAACCAAGTTGGGTTCAAATTGTGGTCAATAAATGCAGTGAAGATCAAATTTCCAAATCTCCTTTTTTTTCTGCCTTACTATGCAAGTTTCTGACTCTATCCATTAAACTTAATAAGGATCAATCGAGTTTATATACAGGCAGATAAAGTTCATTAAAAACTAAATTAATTCCAAATAAAATATCAAGAATATCAAATACTATTTCAAATATCAAAGGCTTTCTGTTAAACCCTCTTCGAGAAAGTTTTAAAAAAAAAAAGATCATCTTACAGCTGGTGCTTGTTTTTCCAACAGATGTTTGTTTTAAATATATTAGATGTTGATCTTTGCTGCTGGAACATTTCACTGCTGGCTGTTATAAACAGAGTCTTAGTTTAATGATGGTCTGAAGCAGTTGGAGATTTTTACAGCCTTTAATGGGCATTTCCCACTGAGAAATGCTCAGTGGGACCAATTAGGAGAGATGTGATGACTGGTCATGTAGTTTATGCTTCATGATTAACTAAATATATAATTAAAACTGATAAAAATTACCCATCTAATTATATATGGCATCAGAAACAGTAGGGGGGGGCTGTGTTTAATAAAAACAACACAGACTCAAAAGTAAATATTAAAACTTTTTATTCTTTTTCAAAAATAATTTGAATTAATGCATGAATTAGCTGACATGTTAGTGCTTGTAATCAGATGTAACATTTCCACATGTTTTTCTCTTAAATGCAGGGATTATTCATATGCCTTTTAAATATGCATACAGTTGATTGGTCAAAGAATCTGTTGATGCAGATGAATGATTTTTATTTAGCTTAAACTGCACGCTGCTGCGTTAAGCTTTAGTAATCTTAGCATGCATCGTCTTCAGAGTGTCTGAGTTAGCTGCAGGTCCATCCTCTGAGGTGACATAACCGGGGTAAGTGGGGTGGAACTGCGGAGGCCGAGGTTCTGCAGAATCGATTGCTGCCCCTGATGATGAAGGTTGAAGCAGCGGTATCAACTTGGCGTGAGCGTAGTCAATTTCAAAGCCTTCGAAGATAAGCCCCACCCCCCAGGCGCCGAGTCCCTCCTCAAGGAGCAGCGATACCTTCTTGGTAGCCAACACCAGAGCCTCATAATCTCCTCTCTCTAGGCTAAATATGTCAGAGGTCAGAGGTCGCCGTGGAACCAGCACAGTGAATCCGGGGGAGTTGGGGAACGGGGTGAGAAAGGCGACATGACTTTCATCCTCCCACACACGCCACTGCTGCTCCTCCCCACGAACGATGCGTGAGAAAAGGCCGGCGTGAGCAGGATCGTCCCCGAGGAAGGTGTGATCGGGTGGGGCGTCAGGGAACGGCAGCTTCGCCCGGATTTTGTTCTGAATGTCAGTCAGGTTGGCATCACTATATCGGGGTGCCGTCTTGGAGGTGCAGTAACCCGGGTCCTGAGCATTGTGCTCCTCTTCTCCAGCCAGGTGGGGGCGCCACTCCGCATCCAGTCCATGAAGAGGCAGGATACGGATCTGTTGGGACCAAAGTTTACAGTAATAATAATAATACAAGTTTCATGGAAAACTCATTTTAAGCTCTAACCACGTCTTTAAGCAGACACGGCCCAGCAGGACACAGACGTGGTGTGATAGCTTTGAACTAAAAATAAAACGATTTAGGATACATCCACAATAACATAAACAAAAAATGATAAATAACATGAAACAGCTGTTTTAATTTAAAAACACAGAAATATAACTGCTAAAAATAATACACCATAATACAAGATATTAATAAGTAGTTATAATAATCTAGTTTTATCATTTTCTCTATTTAGGATAAACCTAAGCAAAACATTTTTATAACTACCTGCTAAATCTAACAGAGTGTGAAGTTAGAGATGCACCGATCCAGTTTTTTCCAATCCAGTCTGATACCGATACCTGGGTTGAGCGTATCGGCTCTGATCTGATACTGATCTGAGTCAGCTGTAGAATGAATAAACCCTACACCTCACCAGGTGAGTGAAGGCTTTAGCCTTAAAATAAACTGTTAAAAAGGTAACAAATTAACAGAGATAAATATAATTTATTAACAAATAAGCAGCAATATAAATAAGTAACAGTCTTGTAAGGTGCACTGGATTGCATCTTCGATATCAAATCGCAGATATCTGTTTCAGCTAATTAGTCATTGTCGGAGCCGATATCCAATCCAGGATCTGATCAGTGCATCTCTGCTCGAAGTAAACTTCATTATTGAGCAGAATCTTAAAGTGTTTAGATGTTCTGCTCTTTGTACAGTATTGTAAATATAACAAGACAGTTGTAATTAATGGCACCATCTCAACAATGATAAACTCAAAACTGAATTGATGGGTAGAACTCTTTTAGTTTGTATTCACTTTACAACAGGAACAGCTTGACAGATGTGTCTCTTGAAGTTTGTATTGGTTGTTTTCAAAGAGTTACCCAAATACGACTGATGGCTTTGCTGTCCTTCACTTTTTTATGTCACTAAATGCTTCTAAAGAGCAGAATATTTCCTTTAAGTTAACAAGGTAAAAATGTAGTAATGTTCTTTCAGCCAGCTGCCTGCCAGTGCACAGCAGCAGGTGGGGGAGAATTGATAGTAGGGTGATCTATGCTTCCAGATAGCGACAAAAAAAGCCAAGCACTTTTGTATATAAGCCTGTCATTCTGAAGGACCTACATCCATAGGAACGGTGTAATAAAAAAAATTATAATTAGCAAAGACTTTAAATCTGTGTATTTTCTCCCTGGTTTTACTCCAGTGTAGTTCTCACCTGAGTAGGTCTGTCTCTGTGGGGTCTGCTGACCAGAGCACACCTTCTCACCCCCAGCCTGTCGCACAGCAGCTCAGCAACGGTCCTCGCCCCCAGCAGCCAGGTTAAGTAGTCTGACTCACTGAGGTGGAAGATGCTTCCTCCTGGGCTGCATGGGGCACTGCTCTCCAGGACCACAGAGCCTGGAGTCCATGGTTTGGGGTTTAGGTAGGCAACCAGCGCCTCTGACTGCCAGATAACATGACGGCATAAAGCGGAAGACATGCTGTAAAGCCAGGAGATAAAGGACAAGATAACAATGTGTAAAAAAAACAAAAAAATCAACTTGTATTTTAAAATCTATTCCATCTTGGGTAAAACTGGAGGCAGCAGAATTTGTTTTGACCGAGAAATAATGTATTTCATATATAATAAAAGTTAAAATCAACATCTTCACTCTGAAAATGAACATGTGGTAAGCAAATAAAAGTATTTAAATCTCAAGTTAGCAAGATAAAAACAGAGATCTGACACCAAACACTATCCTCGGTCAAATTTAATTTTGAAACTTCTTGTGACTCAGCCTACAGTCATAACACTTCCAGGCCACAAGACTGAAACCTTCCCAGATCTGATCAGCACATGTGACTTTCGGTTAGAGGGGTTACACTTTAGTTCCCTAAAACAACTACTTCACAAAAAAGTAATTAAAAACTAACCCAGAGATTTTTAAAGAATGATCTTTATGACAGAAGCCCATCAATAACTGTCAGCCTCCTTTCTAAATCTCCTGATGTAGCTGCTACTGAGCTTAAAGGGCCATAACTACACTGCAATAAAGGTGGAACTTTCTACAGAAACCTTTTATTCTTTTGATGCATTAAGAAATTTGATCTGGTGTGAAAAACTGCAAGAAATGTAAAAATATTCTAAAATGCTGTTAGCAACACAAACTAGACTGAGGTTCACGTCAAAGGTACTTAAGTATCAGCAGCACCTTCCAGACACCAGTCTCAGCATCAGTATGGAGGCAACATAATGATGGTAGCATGATAGATAGATAGATTAGAAAAAAATAATCAGACCAAACCAACTTTAACTAAAGACAAAAAGGGACCAGGGGCATAACTAAGAACGGATAGATCTCAGCATGACTTGTGGACTAAAGTCTAAGCCCTTGGATCATTCACGATATTTATGACAAGCGAGCAAGTGGCAAATAATTTAATGCAAACGGTCGAACGTGACTGTGGTAGTATTTGCAAACAAAACCCAAAGACGCATATTTAGATGTAGTTTCACAAAGTCATCATCTGGAGGATGATGTAAGGTGTCAGGAGTTCAAAGTTTGGACTTACCTGCTAAAAATGAGCCTAAATACCATGCATCTGCAGCAACAAAATACTATCCAAGAAGCAAAACCAACAAATATTTATATAATCCACCTGAAGGGAGTTCGAAAGACTGAATGTTCGCTAAATGCACAGGTGGCATCTATGTGTTCATAGTATGGATCCTACAGCGGAGCGGACTGAGCCGACCCAGGACGAGGCTCTACAGGAACCGGAAGTAACCAACCAGTAACCACAGACGTGTAAAGTTACACCTGTACTGTAGACGTCTCATAAAGACTCCGTGGAGGATTTTAATTTATCTGGAGACAGAGACAGTTGAGCTCATCCGTTCTTGAATAATATGTAAAACCTTTGAACTAAATGAATATCAAAATATTCATGTTCATCATTTATTTCTATAGCTCCCCCTGCTGCTTGGGCATAAATATGACAGCTGGGGATCCTGTTATCAGGGCGGTAACAGCCTACTACTCTATTAAATATCCTCAGCCTTTAAAAATCCCTATTTATTCAAATGTACATCATATAAAACTAGTTTTAAGAGAGTTAGATAGCTGCCTAAGGTATAAGACCCATTCAAATCTTAGCTGTAGGGATATAAGACAAAACAGTGTATCTGTATACCTAGAACTTCATGGTCAAGTCAGGAGAATTTAATTCCTTAAAAGGCAATTTGTCTAAGGGAAACAGAAAATCCCTACATTAATATGATATTTACATCAGTCCATTTTTTTTTTGATAAATGATGCCGGGGTCCTGGGTTTAAATCATGTGAAACATTTGTTGCATACGCCACTGCCTTTTCTCTGTTCATTTCTTTTCTGGAATCATTAATGACATGGATGAGGACACGTCCCTCTGTTTGCTATCAATGATTTCACATTGATTTTGTCCTTAAAAAAATACAGTGTGTCCAGCAAGCAAAAGAAAGTAACAAGACTTTCAATAGAAGAAAATGTTGTCATCGACTACAAAAGATTTTAACCTCTGCAGTAAGTCGTCGTTTGTCCTCTCTGAAGGTTGTTTATGTGTTTTTGTAAAAAGGCAGACTGTCATAGAGAATATTCCTAAGCATTTATACCGGTTGACATTTTAACACATATGTCGATAGGGTTATGCTTGGCATTATTCTGCATTAAATTAATAATCTGACACTATCATTTAAAGAAAATTTTCAACATAACAAGCGATAAATGGTAAGAGTGCAGGACCATGACTACATGACTAACTCTATCACCATGATAGAAAGAACAGAAAATTTACCAATTAAAGTCACCACAAAAATTTGCTTATGTGACATTTGAGTTGCTTTTGAAGTTGGAGCACAAATAATAACACACTCAAGTTGGGAATGTTGTGGTGTCAAGTCGGGAAACACTTTGAATATAGATCTACGGCATTACACACCCCACTGAGTTAAAGAGATAAAAACAGGTAGACATGCCAATTTATAGCTTGTATTGGTCCCTCATTATTAATCATACACCATATACATAGAAAATGGCAGTACAATGAACCTAAATAACTCCCACTGGTAGATGATACTCAGGTTGATAAGTAACAGCCTACTGCTACAACTGAAAGGAATTTACAGTCCTTCATATCTCTGTGACCTACAAACCTATAAACAGTCAAGTATGAGGCTTTAGTTTAAAACAAACCAGAGGTTGAGTAACTCTAATAATATTTGGGAAAACCTGATGAACCAGTTAAAATTAACTCATTCACTGCTCATTCATAGGCCTTCTAAGTGATTGGTATTTCTTATAACTTAACAGAAGTTTAGGTGATTCCTCTTGTCAGACCACTTTACATTAACCTGTATGGACATATTACTTTCAGAGTTCACTTAATGAAAAAAACACAAAATAGTCTGTAAGTCTTTTTGTTGATGTATTATGGGTGTAAATAGTGTCTGCTCTTTGCTTTAAAACAAAGTTAAACACACAAATACCATAAAGTGACAGCATATTTCTGTGAACTGTAAGGCCAAACTCTGGACGTACATTCCTTATAATTTGGACATTTTCTTTGTCTTTGTCCTCTTTCCAGATCGATTCCTATTCATTAGCTGCCTTTGAGAATTGACTGTAGGGGGCGCCCTTGAACTACAAAGGTTATGAGCAGCAGGGTGGATCACCTTCCATGTTTTAACCTCATCAGCAGGATCTCATCAGTGCGATCTTCTCTTAGTTTTAGCCACCGAGTCTTCTCTTTCCACAGAATTTCAAAAAAGCGATCATACCTTCAATGACCCAAGGCTGAAATTACTCATGGCTCAAACACACACCACACCCGTGCACCAACACACACACCCCTCCCACACACACTCCACACTGCTATTTGTAATCACACTTACGAGAAACCTCAACTTCCCTGTTTTATTCTGAGTCTAGTCTAACACTACTAACACGACTACCAGCCTTGAAACTGCTAACCTGTATAAAACTATATTCATAAGTCCTTTAGCACCACAATACATTACAGACTTACTATTATCTTATCGAACTTTCAGAGCTCTCAGGTCTTCTGGTTCCAGTCTACTTTGTGATGCCAGAACCAGTACCACACATGGAGAAGCAGCTTTCAGTTTTTCTGCACCTTTAATAGAACAAACTCTTAGAAAACTGCAAAAAAAACGAAACACTGAGTTCATTTAAATCCAGACTGAAGACACACCTGCTAAGAACTGCCTTTGATTACGGGTCTGCAAACAAATCCAGGTTCAAAGCTGCTACAAACAAAATAATTTATTACACATTGACCTTCTCAATATGATTATCATGTGTAACTGGTTGATGATCTTTATGACCCCATGTGGTGATTCTGACGATTTGCTGTGTTCTTGATTAATGCTTGTAATGATTTTAATGATTTTATTACAGTAAAATCATTAAAGTTCTGATGTCTTATGATGTAAACGTGACAGTGTGGGGTCTTGTCACTTTGCCTCCAATAGATCATGAAGTGTGCACCTTGCCACATAAAGTACTTTGAACTGCCTTGCTGCTAAAATGTGCTATGCAAATACATTTCACTTGCTAACTCTACATGTACCACAATATGAGGTAGTGAGGACCAGATAAAATGCTCACATTCCCTGAAAAAGGATTTGAAGTTTTCTAAACACAACAAAAACGTTCAAATACAAGTAAAAAAAACCTACAAACTGAGTCATATTTTTGACTTGTTAGCATCTCAGCATGGCCTCATAGTTTTTCCCATTTTCCTCACTGAACCACTGGAAGGCAGCTTGAACAAACGTGCTGACCCACTTTCAAGGAGTAAATCGGTCTCCTTAATCTGCAGCCACTGACCCCAGTAATGAGCTCAGCTTCTCAGATATCCTCTGTGGACAATGTGAGCTGAAGACCAGAGTGATAATTCACCTGGTTAGTGAGAACAAAGGGTCAAACTCAGTGAAGTTTAGAAATGTCACAAATTTCATTTGTCAACGTGACATTTCTATGTCAGCTACAATTATACATACATCTAAAACATCTTTTTAGAAAAAGCCATTAAAGTCAATGTCTGTCATAATGTATATGAGCTGATCCAAATGCAGCATCCACAGCTCTGATGAACATTTTAAAAAGACATTCTTATTACTCCCATTTAAACTTTAATTTATTGGTTTCTTGCTAAATTCAGAATGGTATTTAAAAATGTCCTTCTTAGGTATAAAGCCCTAAATAACCTGTTCCTTATTTTCCTAACAGAGCAGGTTGCTCACAATCTAAAAGTTTACCAGTGGTTCCTAGAATTTCTAAAAGTAGAATGGGAGGCACTTAACAGTTATCAGTTTTAGTCTGTTAGGCAGAAGATAGGCTTAAAAATTTCCTTTTTGATAAAGCGTATAGTTAGAGTGGCTTAGATTATCCCGAGCTATCTCTATAGTTCTGCTGCTATAGTCTTAGAATTCTGGACGACATGGGGACCACTTTCATCATTTTGCTTCATTCTACCTCTATCTCAAATTCTGTTTGGTTTGTTAGTTCCACTTCTCTAAGTATATTGTATCTGCTTTTCCTTATCGTAGTAACTTCATCTAGCCTGGTGCCTGGAAAGAAGACATCAACTTTAATTATAAAGGAAAGAGTTGGGTCTGTTTTTCAGTGCTTAGTCCTGTTTCTCAGTCACTCCATGTCTCAATGCAACTAGCTGGGTTTTCTCACATAGAAAACTTTTAACCATCTATATATATGATTTTACTAAATTATCCCAGTAAAAAGCCACGAGATGGCATGTTGTAAATTTGAGTTTTGCAAATAAATTACATTGAAGTGCATTGTTGGAGTTCATTTGAGAATTTTCTTATTTTTGTAACTTGGAGTGGAAGATTAGCACTGCTTGATATTCACAGATATTCTCCTTTAAGTATAAAGCAAAGACTGTGAAATAACTATTCCAGCAGTGAAAGGTAATCCTAAAACATATTAACCATGGGATGCTAAACACAAGAGTCAGATTAAAAACATTGAAATATGTGGTCATAACTTTAAAGATTTCAACTTCAAGGGTATAGCTACCTTTGGGGAAAAAAGTATTGTATGCATCTACAAAGGTTTCATATTATGACAAGCAAGGTTTCTGATAAATAAAAAAAACATAAAAAAACAACCATAGTTCAAGAAACAAAGCGAGGAAAGACCCAAAGTAAATTGCATAATACACTAGCTGCCTGTTTAACGGTTAAGTCTCTTATCAGTGGCAGACACATCTTGTTTCTCTGCTTTTTTTTAATTTACTGCTATTAGGCAAAAGTGTCAAGTACTTACAACCAAGGTTCTAAAAGAAAGAAGACAAAAAACTAAATACATAAATGTGCATGCTTTTTAAAACTAAAATGAAGAAGAACATGTAACAAAACTTTGTTAATACAACCAAGACGTATTTTTTTAACAACTTAATTAATTTAATTTCACACAGTACTAGTTTGAGATATGGGCCAAATAAGATATATATAGCCTATTTATCTGTATTTAAAGGTTTTCCGGTGCTCTTTTGCATGTGCCCGTAGTGGGTAGTTGGTGTTCACTGCTTTGTGTGGGAAGGACAGGCTCACCAAGGTCACCATTCATGCAAGAATCAACATTAACCATAACAGTGTCATAAAGTCTTGAATGTGCTATAATATAATATAATCTAAAGCTGTCACATCCAAAAACATGTTAAAACCTGATCTGACATTAAAATACAGAGTTAGATTAGAATCAAAACTAAGTTACTGGGTGAAATGTTTTTCAAATGTAAAATATGTTACTAGGTATAACTTTAAGATAACTTTGGCTAATTATTGAACATGTATGGTTTGTTAAGTATTTTTTTGGTGAACTTCTTTCACCAACAGAATCGACTTTATTTACAGTAAATTTTGCCTCAGCCTAAAACAAGCCTCTGACATGTGGGCAGGGAACATTTTCAGATCATGCCAGATAAATTATATATAAACACAGCAGGAAATGTAGTAACTGTTTGAATACCAATTGGAATTGAAATTATAAAGGGTCTATGATGTCACATTAAGTTGAAAAAAACAGAGAAAAAGACAAAATGGAAAAAGAAAATGACTAAAAAATACATTTTCTAGATTACATTCTAAAGTTACAGGGAACCATTGCTGGAGTCATGTAGTTATATCTACTGCATGAGTTGCATTTCAAATCTGTCAGAAATAGACATTTTAAAATCCAGAGTCAGATTTCTTGGCTTCCTGTGCCTTACAGTAGACAAGCTATGAATAGCACCCAAGGACTTCCAAGCCTGGCAGCACAAATGGCATACGCTCTGGAGTGAAACATAGTCAAGGGTAGTCACTACAGCTCAAGCTATATTATTTCTAATACTGAAGTGGAGCCTGCAAAGGGCACAAGTCCAAACCAGTTCTAGTGGTTTGGCTCCAGGCTTCAGCTATAAACAGTAAGCAGCTACTATGTGAGGTACACCTGTTCAACTGGTTGTTAAGACTAGTGGTGAATCAGTCAAATGTTTGGGAGCAGCCAGAGCAGTACAGCAACTAGACATGCGAAAGACAAGTGTCAAGAGTTTAGACAGTGCATGCAGTGTATGAGGAAGAAAAGGGATTTCAGTAACTTTAGTATGGTGGTTTGTGCTAGATAGGCTGATCTGATAACTTCAGACTCTTAAGCTGAGGGTTTCTATCAGACACAGCCATCTCAGGTATACAAAAAAATGTTGCAGAGACAGAACATATCCATTGACTGTAGTTGTGTGAATGAAAATTCAGATGGTCTACAGCAGTAGAAGAGCAAACCAGGTGTTACTTCTGCCCTAAGCTAAAAATAGGTATCTATGCCCGCAATTCATACAGTGTACGGAAAACATTGACGAGTCGTATTTCGGCATAAAAAATGTGACTGCAAGGAAACATCCTGCCTCGTATCAACAGTTAAAGCTTGTGCTTGTAGTGGTATAATGATGTGAGACACCTTCCACCTATAGAGCATCTGATCATTGTTAAAATACCAAAGACAACCTGGGACTATTTTTTATCCCTTCATGACCACAGTGTGTTCATCTCCTGATTGCAAATTCTAGCAAGATAATGGAACATCCCCATCCATTCATTCTCATTCTCTCCCACTTATTCCATCAGGCTCACGTGGGGCCAGTGCCTTTCTCCAGCAGACTATGGGCATAAGGCAGGGTACACACAGAGACATACAACAATGCACACATACACTCACACCTAAGGACAATTTAGAGATGCCAATTAACCGTCCCTGTGTGGGGAAGACACAGTACCCAGAGAGAAGATGCAAACTCCATACAGAAAGATCCCTTGCCAGGAATCCAACTCAGAAGTTGTGTTACCCACTGGACCCATTCACGTGACAAGGAGTTCAGTGTTGTCCAACGTTCTCCATTGTCAGCAGATTTTAACAGATTGATATCATTAAGTTCAGCTGAGAAATCTGCAGCAGTTGTTTGATGCAACCATGTTAATAAGAACTAAAATACCAGAGATAGTTTACCAAAACTTTTAAATCCATTCCACAAATAACTGAAGAAATTCTTAATGTAATATGGGAGACTAACCAGATACCAGCAAGGTGTGCTAAATAACATCCATCCATCCATCTTCTTCCGCTTATCCAGGGTCGGGTCGCGGGGGTAGCAGCTTCAGAAGGGAGGCCCAGACTTCCGTCTCCCCAGCCACTTCCACCAGCTCCTCCGGAGGAATCCCAAGGCGTTCCCAGGCCAGCCGAGAGACATAGACCCTCCGGCGTGTCCTGGGTCTTCCCCGGGGCCTCCTCTCGGTGGGACGTGCCTGGAACACCTCACCAGGGAGGCGTCCAGGAGGCACCCTGACCAGATGCCCGAGCCACCTCAACTGGCCCCTCTCGACG
>JAUZNJ010076980.1:0-24668 GCA_034780135.1 Jordanella pulchra
TAAATAAAAACATCGGCTGATGCATCAGTGTGTCCAAGTAGCACTTTTCGTTTTTCCTCCCTTCAGACCAGTTTTATGATCGTTTGGATCAGACAGTAAGAACCAGGCTGCTTCAGTGACAGACAGATGGAGCTTTTATTGTGAAAGTTTGAGCTATCAGTCAGAGTGGCCTACAGGTACAAGTGCACACAACAATACTGAAAGCAACACGGAAAACTCGCCAACACTCAAAACAACACGGTTCAGCCAATCACAGAGCGGGACAGAAAGTAGGTGGAGCTTAGACAAAGTTCTGCTTCAGGAAGTTGATGAGGCCGTTGGTGGACGAGTCGTGAGATGAGACCGGGGAGGCGTCCTTCAGCTCCGGTTCGATCTTCTTCGCCAGCTGCTTCCCAAGTTCCACCCTGAGGGGGAGGGGCAAAACACTGTGATGTCACAGATTCAGGAACAGCTTTAACCTTCCCGAGCATCAATATGAGAGCAACCAAATGTTCAACCAGCTGCAAGAAGTTGACACCTTTCAGAATAAAAGTTTCCCTGCGAAGCAGCATTTAAACTCACCCCCACTGATCGTAGCTGTTGATGTTCCACAGGACACCCTGGACGAAGATCTTGTGCTCATACATGGCTGAAAAACAGGAGAGGTCACATTACCTTCAGTCCCATGTTGACCCCCCCCCCCCCCCTCCCGAGCTCCCAGTACTCACCAACCAGCGCTCCCAGCATGAACGGAGTCAGCTTCTTAAAAACGATGGAGTTACTTGGCTTGTTCCCTTGGAAAACCTTCAAAGTAGAAGAGAAGTCAGATCATTAACAAAACTCTTAGAGAAAACTGGACCACAGAACCAACAGCTTCACTGAGAACCATCTGCACATGATGCACAGAATAAGGTGGGATAGACGTCTGTCAGGATTACTTTGTGAGGCAGCAGCTTTTCCAGAGCATCTCCTGACATTCCCGCTGCTTCCAGCTCTTTCCGAGCCTCCTCAGAAGTTTTTCCCTTCATCAGAGCTTCGGTCTGAGCCAGGAAGTTGGCCACGAGGATCTACAAGAGAGTCAGAAAGTCATCAACACACCAGAAAAACACCTGGAGCCGTCAGAATTAACGAGGAGAACAGAGCGCCCTGGTTTCCCTAATGCTTCAGCTGGTTTAAAAATAGAACATCTGAATTTTTCTGCACGAACGGCAAGAAACACGAGTCAAAATTAGACGCTATCAGACATGATGAAGACCAAAACAGAACATTTCCAAACTGTTAACATTAGAGAAAGCAGCTTTGAAAAAAAAAAAAGACCCCAAAACAAATATGTATAACAATTAAAATAATGTTAAATTATAATAATTATAACACTATTAAAATAATGCAATTTTAGACATTTTCGTTGTTACTACCTAAAAATGAAATGGTTAAAAACAGAAAAGAAAAATCAGCATGACTCAACAGTTTCCAGTTCTTCTCAGCAGGGGGCGTAGTTTGAACTAAAAAGGTCCAATCAGATGAAGGTGGAGGTGGAATCCAACAAACAGAACATTCAGAGCTGGAGGTCCTGCTTCCTAATAGAACGAAACTAACTTTCCCTAAAAGCTCTAAAATTAATCTATAAATCCATTTTTTTTTTTTGCATTTAATGAAACAAGAATGTGTTTAAAATCTGTAAATTATCCCTAATTTGACTTCGATGTCATTTTAAAGGACAGAGAGGCTGGTATTTTATCTGAAGGTTTAGGGAGCAATGGAGGAAACGCTTAGAGACGCATTAATACTTTCACTCTGTGGTTGTCAGACAGAACAACTACGGGAGCCCAGAAGGACCATTACAGTTTAGGCATGGTTTTAACAAGTTTAATCTAATCAAATGTTTTGTATAAAAAAACAGTTAGAAAGTTAAATGTAGAAACCATAAACTACTTATTCTAATTATTATTTTTTATGAATTTTCACAATATAGCTTTTTAATCATCCTAATATTTGTGTATATTTCTTTTTTTTTTTAACATTTAATTCCCAGTAAACATTGCCTCCCCTGATGTAAACCTGCAGGTGTCCAGGGGAGCAGAAGGAGTCGGTGTTACCTTGTGGTGCAGGTTGTTTCTGATTGGATGCTGGGACTGAGCAGGAATCAGGAAGTCGGCAGGAATCATCCGGGTGCCTGCAGAGCCAACATGTGATCAGCAATGGGTGGCCAGTGACCAGTGAACCCAGTTAACCCAGTCAGTCACCTTGGTGGATGAGCTGGTAGAAAGCATGTTGTCCGTTAGTCCCTGGTTCCCCCCAAACGATGGGTCCTGTGTGGTAGTCCACACGGCTGCCATCTTTGGTGATGTACTTCCCATTTGACTCCATGTCACCCTGGAAACATGTGAGGCAGGTCAGAGGTCTGGATCAGGACCGGACCTTTCCCCAGAGACCCGACAGAACCTTGAAGAGCTGATGCACCAACCTGCTGGAAGTAGGCGGCGAAGCGGTGCATGTACTGGTCATATGGCAGCATGGCGTGAGTCTCAGCCTGGAAGAAGTTGATGTACCAGAGGCCCAGAATGGCCAGCAGAACCGGGACGTTCTGATCCAGAGGGGCGCTACGAAAATGGTTGTCCTGGAGGAAGAGGAGGGTTTGTTGGAAAGGAACTCAGAACCGCATAGTAATTTTTTTTTATTTTTTTTTTCATACAAAACAATCAGAAACGTTTCATTTTTATATGAAAGTTTTTACTTTAAACCTGAACGGCTGATCCAACTGGGAAAAAAAAAATAATCTAAGAAACATTTACAGAACCTAGAAGGTTCTTTTAAAAAGGAGCTTTTAGGCAGCAGAGACCTGGTTCTGGTTTCAGGTCATAATTAACCAGGGAGCTGGAATAAAAATGCAGAACCACACCGCAGAACCGGACTTTAGAAGCCATCCAGAAAAAAGATATTACTCCGTAACGGAGAGTCTGCAGGACATCAACGTAAAGTTTGATCCGATACGGATCGACTGTCCTGCTGCTTCACAGGATGCAGAAGCAGCCACTTGTTCCTTAATGAGAGGAACCTTTAAAAGTTTCCTTTGGTAAAACCAGAACCCAAGATTCAAAGACATGTCAGTGCTGAGTGACCAGCTAGATAAAAACCCACAACCAAGGTTCTGTTTAGTTCCAAATAAAACTCCCCTTCATCCAAATGGACCTAAAGTGTTTTTGTTCTGGTTCCAAAAGTTGACTTCAGAAATGTTCTCCTACCATCCAGTGAGCTCCTGACAGAAGCTGCTCAAAGTTCTCGAAGCCTGAAACACAAACAGAGGATGATCGTTAGGATTTGGAGAATAATAAGAACACAGAAGAGAACCTAAACAAGAACCTTCAATGTGAGCAAAATGACAATAAAGCAGAACTGAGGAGAACCTTTGTCTCTACAGGCTTCATGCAGATCTCAGTCTGAGCAGCTTTCAGAACCGTTTAGAATACTTTAAAACCGGATCATGTTCTACCTCTTTGGATCAGAACACAGTTGTCTGACAGGATTAAATGAGAGCCTTCATCCTTCTGCTCCTAAGTTCTGAAATCAGCTTCAGCTGAAGGTTCTAGATTCCCCAAAAAGACCAGTACCCCCCCCGGTGCAGTGACGTACCTACGTGCAGAGCGATGGAAAGACCGATGGCCGACCACAGTGAGTAACGACCTCCGACCCACTGAGGACGAGCAGACATGACATCACACAGTCATTCCACCAATCAGAGCAAGGCAATTCAAAATAAAAGCATCAGCAGGCTTAGCAGTTAGTTGAGAACCCCGTGGCAGTCGGTGGATCCATGAACAGAACCTCACTGATCCAGTTAGATTCCGATGAGGTTTAAACAAACAGCTGTCATGGAGTCCAGCGCATGGAACCGGAGCAGAACCAGCATAAACTTACATCCCAGAACTCGAACATGTTGGCCGGGTCAATACCGAAGTCCTTCACTTTGGCCTGAGAAGACAAATGGACTTTTTAGACCACCAGACTACTTACTGGGTCTGATGGGTTTAAACCAAGCTCTGATGTGTGCAACATTTATGACCCGGTTCTGGCCCATTTACTCACCGCATTGGTGGACAGAGCCACAAAGTGTTTGGCCACGGCAGATTTCTGAGGAGAACAAACTCAGTGTCACTTTTTGATCCAAGCAAGTTAAAGGATCAGGAAAAAGTTCTGGTCTTAGTGAGCAGAACTCACATCCCCGGCTGCCTGCAGGAACCAGTCCCGGGCCGACTCGGCGTTGGTGATGGTCTCCTGGGTGGTGAATGTCTGAAACGGGCCCAATGACACAAACATCAGTAAGAGATGATCTTAAACCTGCAAGCCAGGTGAGCGTGCACAAGTGAGAGCATGCACAAGTGAGAGCGTGCACAAGTGAGAGCGTGCACGGACCTTGGAGGCGATGATGAAGAGCGTGGTTTCTGGGTTGAGCTGCTTCAGGGTCTTGGCCATGTGAGTCCCGTCAATGTTGGAGACGAACCAGACGTTCGGACCTCCCTCTGAATAGGGCTTCAGTGCCTCGGTCACCATCAGGGGTCCCTGAACGCACCACAAAGTCACAACAGCTCCCATAACCAGATCAGAAAAGGGTTGGTTTGAACTGAATCCTGATGCTGGTGGGTTTGCTCACCAGGTCAGAACCTCCGATTCCAATGTTCACCACATCTGTGATGCTCTTACCACTGAAGCCTTTCCAGTCACCGCTGCGAACTTTCTGGAAACGCACAGATCAGGTGGACAGTGAACATATTTATAAAATGAACCCCAAACACTAAAAATGAGGCAGCCAGATGTTTCATCACATCACACTCAAAACTCGACTAAATAGTTTTTATATTTAGGAGTAAAGAAGAAAAATGTACTTCATATAATTACACAAAAAGGAGTCTAACATCAGGTCTCTGGTCTCTTCAGAGGGATGAGAAATATACCAAAGAAGGTCCTTATTCAGCAACATAAACACACCTGGCAGAAAGCCTTCATTTTGTCCAGCACACTGTTGATTTCAGGCATCACATCTTTCCCGTCCACGAGGATGGGTGTGTTGGAGCGGTTCCTGAGGGCCACATGGAGCACCGCTCGGTTCTGGACCCAGAAACGACAAGAAGGTTAGAAAAACAAACGGTCAAACCCGACAGCTTAAACAGGTGAAGCTCTGCACCTCAGTAAAGTTGATCTTCTCTCCGGTGAACATCTTCTCTCTGGCCTCCTCCACTCCTCTGGACTTGGCCTGAAAGCAGGAACAGAGTCACACCAGAACCAGCTTATTTATCATCCACGTTAAATTCTTCAGCTTCTTTTGATGAAGAAATAGAAAATGCATTTGTGAGGATGAAACCAGTTGAATATGGATTATAGTGCAGGGAAGAGCCTGAAGGCTTCTGCTGGGTTTGGTTCTACAGAACATCGCTTTATCACACTCAAAACTAAATTTAACAGTTAAAGTTTTTGCTGAAATGCTGACTGTTTCTGTGCCTCAAGGCCGTTTTCAACCTGAAGGTTTCCTGATGGATCTAAAGAGGGAATTTTCTGCAGCTTTATTAGCTTCTTGTTAAAGCAAACAGTCAGAAACTGTGATAAGTGAGCAAATGGTGAAACCTGGTTTCTCCATCCTTCTGCGATAGAAGGAAGTGTTTTCAGTCTAAGCTGTTTCCTCACATCCCGCCTGCCTGTGGCTCAACACGATTTGTCTTTCAGCATCGGGTTTTGCAATGTTCCCGTTTTCTGCAGTTCATGCAGCTTCCCCAAGAATGAGAACTTCCTTCAGATAAGACGTGTTGGGACATTTCAGACATTCCTCATACAGGTTCAAACCTGATGATAGAAGCAGGGATCAGGTGGTTCTGGTTCAATGTTAATCAGAAAAAAAAAACAAAAAAAACTTGTGAGGATTAGACTAAATCAGTCAGGTTTAATTAGCTGTAAATATGAATCATCTTCAACGAGTCAAACAATAAGTTTGTTTTCTTTATGAGATGCATCCAAACTATAATCTCCCACTAGCTTCACCTCATAAACAAACATGTTAAAGAAAAGGAATTTGATCCAGAAAGTAGTTTAAACTTAATTTTGGATTTAAAGGTGCTTCTTCTATCAAACAACCTGCAGCCTTATATGATCTGTTTTTGCTCCATCTGCTGAAGCAAAACAAAATGAACCAAATCAAATCCATTTGAGGCAAACAGAATGAGGTTCCCTGTAGAGATGATCGCTGCATATTTTTTCAGTCTAGAACTGGCTAGTCAAGGAAATATTTTAGTAACAATCAACAATAGCATTGCTATTCAAATTAAACAGCTTTCACCAGGAGATGTTTCCATGGTAAAACCTGTGTGCTGGTCATTCGTTAAAACCTGCTGGAATGTTTGCATTTTGAAAGTTGATCGTTTTTTTTAATGAGGACTCTTTGTTTAAACGAAAAATAACCCACATATGTAGAAGGCTGCTAACATTAGTGTGTCTTGCCATCATCACCCTTATCTCTACCAGGAAAGAATTGTAAACAGACCATGGCTAACTGCTAATGCTGTCAACACTAGAGCCACATGAACACGCACGTAAACAAGTCAACTTCTCATGTGGACCCCAGAAAAAAAGGGAATAAAAAGAGGTCTGAATGAGCAAGATTTTTTTCCCCCTAAAACGATTAAACATGAATTTAGAGCCAAGTTAGGAAGGACTGAACGTGTAACACTGGGTAAATTCTAACCACTGGTGGCACTTGACATGTAACTTTCCAGGTTTAGCGCCCCCTGAAGGCCACTGGCAACACTACACCGGAATCTGTAGCAGACCAGTTTGAATCATTGGGTTGCTGGTAAAGATGAGAAAACATCCAACCTCTAGATTAAATCCTCCATCAAAGAACCAGAAATATGTCTGATCAGCTAAGGGTTAGAGCAAACAACAACTGTTATCCAAGTTAGCTCCCCTTAAACATCAGAGCTAAGTCAGAAAGCTACATTAACGAGTTTAAGAAGGAATTTGCACCAAGAGCTGAATGTTGACTGGAAAAATAATTTCATTCATGACATTTAGTGGGGGTCAAAGGTTATCTGATTATGCTTCATTTACAAAACCAACAAGTTATGATTTTTAATAGTGGAGTTGGCTTTATGATATTTCACTACATACTAAAAACTGTAGATTTAAAAATTTATTCCACGAATTATCCATCCAAAGTCTGTTCTATAAAACCCATGTGGTTTTCTATGCACTTATTTCTAAGCAGCCATTTTCTTCTCTCATCATATTCAGTTTCTGGGGTCAGTTTGGATGGGTTCTGGCTTGGTCCCACTTCAGAGTCCAAAGAAAAATAGAAATCAGTGTCGGTCAGTAAAAGCATGTAGCGTTCAACGTACAATATTTCAGGATCATTATATATTGCAATATGGTTTAATTCAATAATAGTGATAAGACTTTTAAACAAATTTTCAATATACATCAGTCTATAAACAGCATTGGTCACCGACTGATGTTCCAGGTTTTCATGTAGTTGTATGTGTTCTTGTTGCTCAAAGCTGATATTTATTAAATGTTATGTTGGAGGATTATTATAAACATAAAATATTTGTCATAAGTTTGTATAGAGATCTATTGTGGGCATTTTTGGCTATCTTTCTAAGGCTTTTATTTTTCCTACATCGATATCGAAATTATATCGTATCGACCAAAATTAAGAAATGTATTGCAATATATATTTCGGTCATATCGTCCACCCATAGCTCAACGTCAAGCTTCCAGCTGCAGGGAGCTCCTCACCAGGGCCAGCAGCATGGTCATCACATCCTGGTTGATCAGGTTTTTGGAGTAATCCACTAGGATGTCTCCGTCGTCCGTCTTCAAGGTAGTACTGTGGAAAACCAGGGAGACGATGTCAGAGATAATCACAGCAAGAGCACTGAGGAGAAAATCAGCACAGCTGAAAATAAAGGATAAGCAACAGGAACCACCTCGATGCTTCACTAGCTGACGGATCAATTCAGAAGGTTTACTTTTTGCATGTTCTGACAGACAGAAAGGATTTTAAATTAGCTAAAGAAGTTCTGCTATGATTTCATCCTTCATTCATCATCTGATCCTTTCATTTATGAAACCAATATCATCTGATTGGATACCATCCTGGCCCCTGCTCTGGTTTCACTCTATAGCAACATTCCTCTGAAACAGGATTAAGTTCTGGAGTGAAGCAGCTAAAACATTCATCCTGGTAAAAACCTAAAGTAGGTCTGGTTCTGATCCAGAAAACCCTGGATAAAGAGTTCAGAACTGGACCGATAAAACGAGCAGAACTGTTTTAACTGTAATAGCTTCCAACGGTCCAACATGTGCTCCTCAGCACCATGAGGGGATGCATCATCATCTTCTTCATCATCAGTTTGCGCTCAGTCACGTCTGCTACTGCATCCTCTCTGCGCAGTGCGCATGCGCAAGAAGCCTCAGTGACTCCTTTTAGCGGTCAGAGCGAACCGGGCCGGTCGGCTGCAGAAACAAGGTGTTGTTACTGAGCCGGTGGTTCGGATGGAGAAAGTTTAATGCAGAACCCAAGGAAGGTGCCTAAAGGCTCTCTCTGTTCCGAGAGGGAAATGCGGAAACTCTGGGTTCCAAGTTTCTTTCTGCAATCAAATCTAGAAACTAGTTTAAGTCGTGAATGAGTTAAAGAGTTCGGACCCGGTTTCGGACCCGGAGATGTTAGCTGCTGGGTTCGGGTGGCAGCAGAGTGATACATACACACAGAACCTGAAGCTAATCTGAAGATAACTTCAGATTGGAGTGGAACAGGTGGGCGTCTGATTATTAGCAGATATATGTATGGAACCGATCCGGACCCAATATACAAGGTACTGACCAATTCAGGTTCGGTTCATGGCTCTTAATGATAAACCCATTATGACTGTCAAAAATCCCGGAACCAGAACACGCCCCTGTCCGATAATGGATGCTGTGACATTAGCACGCGGGCTAACGTTAGCAAGGTTGGTCCAATAGTCCTGGACTGCAGGTTCTCTCGTTCGGTTCGACCGAATACTAACTGGGGGAGATGTAGTTAGGTTAGGACGGCTGATGTCTGAACGGAACTGCCCATCTGGGCCGGGGTAAATGGGTAAAACCAACGACAGAGGGGTGACCTTGTGGCAAACAGGAGGACCACCGACAGCGGCTTAGTGAGCACCGGAGCCTGCTGACGGTCCTGCTCCGGGAAACCAGAGTCTAATGTGGGGCCCGGGCCCTTCCAGAACTGCGACTGTCAAACGACGCCTCTCTCGTGGTCTCACCTGAATTTCCCAAACCGGTCCGGGTCGCTGTCAAACATAGCCCTCATGTTCAGGCTGTTGGCATTGCTCCGGTACCATTGCTCCAGCTTCTTGAAGTTCGGGTCAGCGTTCAGGGCCATGGTGTCTATGGGGTTGTCCGTGCTCGATGTGCCTGCTGTTCGAGTCCAGGCTACTCTGACAGCCCAGCTGTCTGACTGCTGGAGGCCTGACCTGTCCAACTGAGCCCCACCAATCACAGCACAGCTCATAACTACATCGCCCCACCCACTGATGTCAGTATCTGCAGTGATTGGCTCTAACGGCAAACGTAACCTAAAGGTAGCTGAGCGTTGAGTGATGAAGAATGGAGGATGTATGGAGGAAGGTTATTAGCAAAATTGAAAACTATGTATAAAAAAATATTAACCGAAGGCATCCTTTTTCAAACGACTACATTAAATCTCAGATTCACTGCTGGTGACCAAACCTTCTCAGCCCATAACATACTCTGTATATAAAAAAAACACAAAAAATACTCAATCACATTTTTGACCTAATACAATGCTAAAGAAATGTAAATATATTGTCTATTGAGGCATTTCTGTCTCAAGTTCATTAGGATTTGACTGGTTCAGAGGTGCTATAGGACCCGACAGGGTTTTGACATTCAACCTGGTAGAACAGAACTGTTAAAGAAACAAGAAGCACTTTTCTGCAAACTTAGTGTCTTTATTTCAGTTTTTTTATTTTATTTTACAATGCATCATTTAAAAGCTCACTTTTTTACCAGGCGTGGGTCCAGACCGGAACCAGAGCCTGTCACTTAACCCAACAAAAATGTTCCCCTGCAAACCCTACCCAACATTCAGTTGGGAACCTTAATGTCCATCTGAACAGAACCGCCTTTGGGATCGGTCCTCTCCATTTCCTGAGCAGTTTAAAGGTGGCTCTGCGTGTCAGATCATGGAAGTCTTCCCAGGAAAATCTACAGGTTTGCTGTCTAAAATCAGAAGAAGAAAAACACAGAGCTGAAATAATCGCCTGTATTTTAGCTTAGTGTTCTGATCTGGTCAGCCAATTTGGATCATTAAATGTCAGAGCGCTATCTGGAAGTTCTGATAGTTGATCGCAAAAAACCCATTAAAGATCAAAGCTAATCGCAGCAACATTAAAAACACCACTGGCATTATTACCAGGTTCTGATCACACTGCGGTTTGGGTCGGCCCGGACAGGGATCTGGCCCAGTTGAACCCACTCAGAGGTTGCTAAACAAAAGAGATCCGCAGGTCTAGACTTGTTGCAGAAGCGCAGGGACATTTCTGAAAGACACTGCTACAAGGGGCTGCTCCGTCTATGTGACATCACTTCCTGCCAGCCAGTGTGCAGTACCGTGAGGCGACATTAGTGGCTTTCGTGATTGGGTGGAAGAGGGCCGGCCAAGAAGCTCTAGGAAGATTTGGAGTCCAGGAGGAAAACCAGTTCAGTCAGAGCTAAAGGAGCTTCCTTATCCAAATGGACTCAAATCTAAACTGCAAAAGACGACGTTTGGTTGAACAGTCCTATGCTAGTGGCGGAAATGTTTCTGTGTTCTTAAACTGCAGGGGGTTGATTGATTGATTGATTTACAGGAATTTTTTTTAGGCGATATGAAAGATGAATTTCTGCCCGACTTAAAAAAGGATTTATCTGGAGATCATGGTGAGGAGAAGGTTTCAGTGATGATCTCAACCTGTTGGTCCAACTTTACTAAAACATTTTTTTGAAAGTTAAATTCTGACCCAAACATCTTGTGGATTTACTGAAACAAACTGCAGGGATCCTGCAGTTAGAAACCCAAACAGAGGAACCATTTGAGTGAACTGGGAGTCAGGAACAACCACACCACGACCAGTAAAACCAGTGATATTAAACAAGTGGAAGGGAGAACTTCAAAAGGCAAACAACAGGAAGAGTGAGGAAGGAGCCCAGTGTTTCAGGCATACTAGTAGAAAAATCTGGGTTACTGAGAGCCTGCAGCGCCCTCTGCAGGATGAAGCCTGATAGAGCTGCAGGAGGCGCACACAGCTGTGGAGCTCAAAGATTTTAGAGGGAATCACTTTTCTAATAAACTGCATCATTATCAGGGTGGTCCGAGACAGACGGAACGGTAAGCTGCATTCAGAGTCTACTCCAGTGCTGGTGACGGAAACAACAAGGAGACAATCTTCAGGGATTTGGTGGACAGAACGGAACCGCTTGTGTTTCATGGAAGAAGTTCCTGCTTCCTGGCGCCGCCTCCTTCTGTCAACACTACGCTGCCACTTTGTTGTCCTTCTGCAACAGAACACAGAAATGCTTCAGATTAGTGTCGATATGTAAAGGCAGACAGGCTCCTGACTCCTCATAACTTTATAAAAGAAACAGATCAAATCCATAAATGAAATACTGGAGTGTTTGTAATCATACAGAGAAGGAATACATCGCATTAAAAACCTTGGCCATCATCGACATCAGATATAAAATAAAGCCATTAATGCCAACAAACCATATTTACTAGCATTATTTACAAACCTTATATACTTCCTGATACCTTTCAGGCTGTGAAAAACAACACTACTAAAATTGCTGGAATCAGCTGGTTTTCACCGATATAATGGATGTGTGGCTCTGAGGAAGACTCACCCTGAACGGTAAGTTGGCGAATTCCCGCCCTGCCTGGTTTCCTCGGTAACCTCCCCTGAAGCCGCCGCCCTGAGGAGGCCCAAAGGACCCTCGGCTGGCCGAACGTCCCCGCCCTCCTCTGAAGCCCATCCCCCCACGCCCTCGGTAGCCTCCCC
Organism: Jordanella pulchra; assembly: GCA_034780135.1. NCBI lineage: Eukaryota > Metazoa > Chordata > Actinopteri > Cyprinodontiformes > Cyprinodontidae > Jordanella > Jordanella pulchra. The sequence goes on from JAUZNJ010076980.1 coordinate 12,069, forward strand.
GGCCTCGGCCCTGACGCAGAGGGATGCCAAAGGTCTCGGCGTTCATCCTCCTCTCCTCCGCCCATGTCTGACGGCGCTCCCTGCAGGAGGAGAGAATCAAGTTTAATTTGGTTGGTTTTACTAATTTAATTCTCCTGTCCTGTCCTTTCCAACAGAAAGCTCCTGATCTGACAGCAAAGATCTGATTTATGATGCAGAAGGACTCACCGAGGGAAACCTGAGGCTCCAGACTTTTCTCCAGCTTTCCTAAAACACAAAAACACATGAAGTCAGCATCAGAGCAGGAAAACATCACAGCAGTCTGCTGCTCGATGACCAGGTTAGTCCTGAAAGCCAATAATCGGACTAAGAACTAATCAGGAGTTCCGCATCAGTTCCTGTTGGAAGTTCTGTTAAGGTCCAAATGATCTAAAAGCCATTTAATTATTAAGGTCCTTTCTGATAGATCTTTAAATATTTCTGATCTTTGATCAAATCAGGATCATTCATTCTATAAAGTATTTTTTTACCATTTGATCCAGTAAATATTATATTTGAATCAGTTCAGGTATCGGTTTCTATGTTTGTATGTGGATTATCTACCAGCTCTCCTGAATGAAGGACTAACTTGAGCTTCATACCTGGTGTCATCACAGGAGATGTTGTCAAAGAAGGACTTCGACTTGTCATAGTAACAGTTGGGGCCCAGCGGGTCGCTCTCGTCTTCGTGGTTCCCCTCACTGTTCTGGGTTTCCACCCCAGAGTCTCCCTTATCTTCTCCATTCAGAGCTTTCTCCGTCTTTTCGTCTAAGAGCACAGAGTAACATTTGAGCTTCAGAACACCTGAGAACCAAAGTCTGGTTCTTATGGCTCTTTACGAAAACATTTAAAGAATAAAGAGGAACTTCCAGACAGAAGCAATTTCATTAAAGCCATGAGTTAACTCCCTCTGGCCGCCTTGCATCAGTTGGTTGACATTAGTTTGTTCTGAGGTTAAAGGAAAACATTTCACCACATTGATGGTTCCCTTAAATTTCCCAGTAAAACCAGAAGCAGCCCAACCTTTCAGCTTCAGCTTGCTCTGGAACTCCCTCTCGATCTCCTCCTTGTTAAACTGGGCGTTGGCGCTCTCAAAGTCAAAGTCCTTCTCAAACTTCATGGGTCCGTCTCGGCGCACGTTGAAGCGCCCCCTGCCGTGGTGCCCGCCCCTCTGGCCGCGCCGGTTGGCCGCTCCGCCGCCACCCACTGGAGACGAAGGCAATGTGTTAGCGGGGAGGGTGAAGAAAAGGGAGCAAAAAGGAGGACAAGAAGCAGAGGAGGTGAGGATGAAGAGCAGCAGCGTGGCTTCAGTTAGTGCCAATAAACGATGGACGAGATGCAGACAGAGAGGAGCTCTGACAGACACAGAGAGCATGCAGGATGGCTGCAGAGGAGCAGACTTTAACCTGTGGAGCGTTTACTGGGCTCCCTGCCTTCGCCTCGCGCCTGATCGCCCTCAGCTCTGCTCTGGACATCTGATCCTGGAACAGCAACACAGTTTGAGTTTCTGCACTGATCAGGGACCACCTGCTCTTCCTACTGCATTACAAACTCAGTCCTGAACCTCTGAACCCTGCTGAACGTCAAGAACAGGCTGGATTCCTACAGCTTCTGTTTAACAGGCTAAAACCTGCAAGCCTTGGACTCCCAACACCTTCACTGGTTTCTCTCTTTACAGCTTTGGTCGTATTCTGTTTTCTGCCTGAAATGAGTTTCTGTCAGAATGAAACAGACAGGCTAAAGAACATCCACAGAACCTCAGTAACAGACATTTAAACGTCCCTTAGAATCCATCAGGAGCTCCAGACCTCAGATAGATGATCACTGCTCCCGTCAGATATCATCGAGTTCCTCTCAGCTGGTTTCCAACTGATTTGGTATCGAATTGTTACCCAGAATACTGATGGACAGACCGCTGAGAGAACAACCTACTTACAGCAGCAATGAAGACAAAACGCTCCAAAAACATAAATATTATGATTAATTACAGTCTATTATATTTTTAGATGTTGTTGTTAATTTCAATCTTTATCATAATAATTATTTTTCTTTTTAATTCCAAATGTCTGCAATAGCTACAGGTTTAAACCTTCCTGATCAGCAGGTGGCGCAGTTGTGCTCGCCTACTCTTGTTTTGCACCATTTGCCAGCCAGACGCCAGGTCTGCACATGCTAATGTTAAACCTTTGGTTAGCAATAAAAGTTGACAGATGTTACTGATTAATTATTAATTGTTTAGCAGCTGTTGTTGTCTCTTATATCCAGATGGGGTTCTGACTGACCTTCGGGTGCATTATGTATAAAACATGAACTTCTGAAAAGATCAACAGCAAAGACTGATTACTTCAAGATACTGTAACTATAGCAACCTGCAGAGAATCTTTATGGTCATTTTACTGCATCAGAACCGACTTAAAAAGAAAAACCTTAAACTGAAAATGTATTAAACTCTAGATCTGGAGGAATTTTCACCCTCTGGACCAGATGAGGAGCTGCTTCTTTTACAGTTTGTCCAACATCCGTTTAGTTAAACTCAGGAACCAATGTTTCTTTCAGCACATGAGCCCAGCGATGGACCCAGAGCTGCTCAGAGAGGGAAGGTTCTCACCCCTCATGTGGTCTCCTCTATCCTGCTGCTGAACCTTCTGGCTGCTCTGTGCTGCGGGGGTGGGTCCACCGTGACCCGGACTCCTACGCCCCAGACCAGGCGCTGGAGCCGTGGCGCTGGATGCCGGGACCGATGGGGCGCTCTGGATCACTTGGTCTAGAGTGGGACTCTTCCTGAGAGCTTCAAGACCAGGACTGCTGCAGCCTGAGAAGAACCAGCACAGAGAGTAGGGTTAAAGCATGGCCGGACCCAGACAAAAACACACCAGAGTGACGAGGAAACCCGAAGACTTGACCCCAAACAGACAGACACCTCTGATCCAACAGAATAAAAAAACAACAACAAAAAAAAAAAAACGCTGCTTTGTACTTCTAAAGTTAAACCTCAGCCGCTGCCTTCAGGGTATGCTGGGAATCCAGACTGCTTCCACCAAGTTATTACTGATTTGGTTCTAGTTCGGACCCAGTTTGAAACTCTGTTCCAGTTATGACTGACACTCTGCAGGAACGACGGCTCAGGTAGTCAGAATCCAACCTGTTTCCATCACAAACAAAGGAAACTGATGGCGATAAGCAGCAGTGGCAGAACAAACCCAGAACCTCTGAAGGTTCTGGTCTGCAGCAAAACTCACACACGAAGCTACATAAAGTAACCACTCTCCTGATGTAATCTCCTTCACAAAAAGAGCAGATGTTGAGGGGTCTGAAGGGGGGTGGCTAAGGTTCTGCTGTTTGTGAGCCCCTCCCACTGCGAAGCACCGACAGGTGGCAGTGAGCCAGTGAGAAAATGAGTCCTGCTGCACGAGTAAAGCTTCCACTGATGGAAATATAATATCAGATCTTAAACTAAATGTTTTTTTTCTCTGAAACTTCTACATTTAAATAGATCCTAACTGATTCATCCCCTGCCGTCATCTGGGTCATTTTACTTGTTTTAACTTGTCTCTCAAACATGCGTTTAATTTCAGATATTTTAGCATTATGTTTAAACTAAGTTGTTCAAACAGTTTTTATCACTCAATGTCATTTTTTATGTGTTATTTACATTTATTTTTGTAAGGAAAATAAATAAGCATGATTGCTTTATTTTTAAAATTATTTTTACTCTTTTGTTTGATAAAAAAAAAAAAAAAAAAAAAAAAATCTAAGAGATTAATCTCTGGACTGAACTATGTCCTACTGGAAATGAGAATGTTTAAAGGAAACCATTACTTTTAAATGGAATTTACCAGTTCCGTTTTAACCCTTTAAAGTATCATATTTGATACATGATTTTTTGAGACCTCTGCATCACCAGTGGGCTATTTTTGCTCTTGAGAACCTGACTTCATAAATCAGAAATATGTAGTGAACAGACAATGTATGAAAGATTATACGGAAATGCCTAATGTATCAAAATTTATGCAAATAATGATCAAATACAACTTACAATTCAATGACAACCCTTCTTCAGTAAAACGATATTATAAATCCCACATCCTTGTGATGTGTACAAACTTCAAGATTATCACAACTTGAGCCATGTAGCTTCAAACATGTTAAAAATTATAATTTCTTTGGAAAAAAAAAAAATTCTGTTTTACTATTCTATATTTTGGGTATAATTCATAGTTGGCCTCTCCATCTCACTACACTTGTTCATGTTGAAAACAACCGTGTAAAATTTCAGATCTCTAGTCGAAAGCATTGTGAAACTATGACCCTTTTTGTATAGAAAAGGTCCATTCAGCACAGTTGTTCCAAATTAGTACGAAAAGTACTAATCTGAATTTTATAACTAGTTTGACAATTAAAACAGAAAGTTCTATATGTAGCTTTACACAGATTTTAATTCAAGCACTGACTTTTATAATATTTCAAATTTTAAGCTTTCAGAATTGTGCATTTTCTGTACGCATCCAGTTAGTTCTCCTTTCCTCTCACTCCTGAAGCTTCACCTTTTCAGCCCGCCCCTTCACTTCCAATACTTCATTGGAAAGCATATCTTATTGGCTAACAAAATATATAAATCAAAGTTTGTTTGGTTACTCGGTGGTGTAGGTCCAGATACACAAAGACTACAAACGATGCATGCACCGGGAGATCGCGTTTCTTACATGCAGAACATTTCCAACGTATTCTGAGAACTGAGAAAGGAACTTCTCCTTGATTTTGGGAGCAAACAGATTGGTGAATAACGTAGGCATGTGGAAAAATGTGCTTTTATAGATAAAAGAATGTGTTTTGGAATGCCAATGGGCGAAAACAAGGTAAGAAGTAACAATTATGAGCTGTAATTTCATGCAAGAAGTTTGTTTTTGCATTATAACTGACTTGGAGTTGAGTTTATTTTTGTTTTCCTTAGGATTGCCTAATTCTAAAGAGGTACAACATGTTTTTTTTGTTTTATTACAACTAAGTTTCCCGTTTGATGCTGACAAAATGTGACGTCAAAATGTCTCGGGGCCAGGTGGTGGATGCAGTACTCCCATCTCCTAAAAGGCTTTGGATGTTCAATTATGTTTTTTTTTCTACCGTTATCCTCATCTTCTCACCTAACAATGAAGGTTCCTACTGCTTGCACTTATGTAGACCTGAATCCTTGCTCAGTCGAGTATCAACCAAAGTAAAAGTACAACTTGTAGGGCAAAGATAAGCATTTTATTTGCCACTTTTTTCACAGAATGCAGTAAAAAGTCACTTGAGGGCTTCATAAATATCTCTCTGATACTCTTCACTCTTCTTCACTCTGGAAAAATGTAGTCCAGGATATACTCTCATAATTTACAACACGGACAAAAGAGGATCCTCAACGGTAAGCAGAGATCACTGACTAATGTGTTTCTTCAGGCGAAACCAATGCTGCAAGATGGTATAAATATTTATGAGTGAAATATTAATATCTCCCAGTAGTTGGAAAAATTAGTCCTTGGTCTACATTTAAGATCTCCCTATAACAAGTTAAGAGAAATAGGAGAAACATTGACTTTCTCCAAATCCCTCACCCGCAGTGATGTGAATCCATCATCCTGCCATAAATTCAAGTTTTAGAGTCGGACTCTTCTCATCTTTACCATCTCTTTACGAGCAAACAAACAAACCTGCTTGGAAAATACCTCTCAATACCCTCACAGAGGCGGCGGGAAAAAAAAGCCATCCCCTCACTGCTTAAGGCTGATGGTGAACTTCTGTCAGATGTATATATAAAAAAAAAAAAAAAAAAAAAAAAAAAAAAAAAAAAAAAAAAAAAAGGAGTGCAGCACCTGGAGATACAGGCATTTTGAAGGCAGCTTTTGTTGCAGTGTGGAGGTAATTACATAAACAAGTTTGTCTGGTTTCTTTAGTAAAAAAAAAGAAATGAAATGGGAAATTTGAAAAAGAACAAAAGAATGATTTGCATAGCTGGCTGCTTGTTCTGAGTGTTCTTTACTCAATTCCGCCTCCGGTCCATCACCTACATTTCTTCAACAAACAAATTGTTTTATCTTTGAGTGTTTATAGCAGTAAAAAGTGAAGCTGTTGTGCTAATACATATGGTGACAGTTGGTCACAGCAAAGGAAATATCCACAACCTATACAGTGGAGAAATAACACGGAGATTGTGAACAAAGTGCTTCATGAGCATCAGTTTTAGGCTTTAATAACCATTTCTGAAAAAAACCAAAAAAAAAAAACCAAACAAAACACTTTTTTAAAAGTCCAGCTGAAACATTGTGTCATTTTCTAGTTTTGTGGCTTTTTTTTTTTACTTCTAAAAGTTTTTTTTTTAAATATACAAGAGTATATTTTTAAAAAGCTAATAATCTCTCATCTAGAAGTAATGCATAGCCCCAGTTTGCATTATCAATCAAACGTCTAAATAAAAAGAAGGCTTTTATTTTGATGCTCATTTGTATGCTTTTGTATATTTTTTTTCCAAACCCAACTGATCTTTTGGCTCACCTGTATAGGCTGATACAGAATTTAAAATCTACATTATCAATAATCTCAAGGCTTCTTATTGTAAACAGTATCCGTTTGCTTTATTGAAAAGAAACCCAAAGACTTTGTACTGATTGGAGCAGTTAAACTGGCTACACACACCAATGGAAATTAAACCTAGTGCTAAGCATTCAGGAAAATGACATTTCTCTTAAATGCCATCAAGACATTTACGACTCATAACGTTATAAAACCAACATAAAAGACACAAACCCATCAATTCTAGAAGTTTCTAAGGTGATACATCTATTAAAAATGCAAGTTGTAAAGATTTTTTTTGCGAGCATTATAACATTAATATCTTCTACAAACTGCTAGAGAACAGATTGTACAGCTAAGCAGCATCTGGCACAGCTGAAGGCTGAGCACCTCACAGCACAATGCATCCAGTGGCCCAAGGATCTGGCAAACTCACAAAGCATCAATCATTCTTTTATGCTATTATGTCCCGTCTCTTAAATGTTCAAGTGCTTAACTCAGGCCTTTGAACAAATCTGCTGCTGGAAAATATTGCTCCGGAAAATGCTTAAAGACTTGGAAAAACAAATGGTCGCCATTTCTGTTCCCTGTTAATTGACAGCTGTGACTGACAACCAAGTCCCTGGATGATGTCTCTGGGTTAAGAGTTTGCAGCCTTTTCAAAATGCATTCAATTTACTCCTATCTAGCAATGTCTGCCATTTAAAATGCCCCCCCAGTCAAAGTAAGTTTTATGCTAACCTTGCAGACTGCTAATAAACTCAAGTCAGTCTACGATGTCTGCGAGATGAACTTTACAGGTTTGAGAAATTTTTTTTTAAATACTCTTTAAACGGGATTGTATTTTTCAGATTTAAGGAAAAAAAAAAAACTATAACCTTTAATTTCAGTTGATGAAAAAAAGTCATCTGGTCATTTCCAGCTTCTTAAATGATCTAAGTTGTCATTGCACCATTTTTAGAAAAATATAAAGGTGCGAATGGTTGTGTTTAAACCTTTTATACCCAAAGTTAATATTGGCTATGACTAGGCTTTTCCAAAACAATAGTAAACGTACCTGTCAAGAAAGGCCAGAAACATAGATATGTTCATTTAAACATGGGCTGTTTTTAGTGTGTTTTGTTAAACTAATGCACAGGCTGTTATTGTTTAATTTAATTAAAAAGATGATAAAGTTTGCATTATTGGTTTACATTTTAACCACAAAATAATAGGATGTAACGACCTATGTGTCTGTTTAGAAAGTTAGCTGCTTGATGCTGTATCGTGTTTTTCAAAAAAAACAAATCCCTGTGTTTCAAAATAAGATGAAAAAGAGACTATTAGCAGATGTGAGTTCATACGTGACTGATTAAGAAAATGAGATGCTTACATGGACAGCAGTACATGTTATAACTTGGGGGTTGCAACTCAAAAAGCTTGAGAACCACTAGGTCTCGTTTAAGACCAGGATGTATACAGTAGCTAGAGAAACCTCCTTAAAGTTAATTTATTACAAAGTTTTTTTTTTTTTTTTTTTGGAAAACTTAGAAGTTTTCCATAAAAAAAAAAAAAAAAAATTATCATTCTCATTATAGAACGACTGATCATTATTAAAATCCTTAGCAGAAATTCCTTACCAACCACCAAAACTTCCATTTTAAAACATGTCGTCATAATGAGGTTAAATATTTGATTTACAGGACCTGGCAGTTACTGTACATAGACTACATATTACATTCACTTTATAACTTTATATTTAAACCTTACAGAGCTTAGAGGCTATTCTCCCTAAATGCAAGTCAAGACAAAAAGCCAAACTCAAAGCCTAAAACTCAAAAATTGACATTTTTTTTTTTTCATTCGACCAATCTAAACTGGATATCAAGGCAGATCCGCTCCTATTGCTACCGAACTCCTTTCATCTCTTTACCATGATAGTTGGCCAAGATATAAATAACTTATGCAGGCATTCAGAGAAGAAATTTAATATCACTGAACATCTACATAAATTGCAGCCACAGCAAACTGCTTTGGATTCTGATCGAACGGAGTTAACTGAAGAGGCAGATTGTGGAATAAATGTGATCTGATAACAGTTAGTGGCAAAGGTGACTGGGTGTTTCACAGCCAGCATTACACAATACAAAAAAGCAAGAAAAAAAATCATTTGCTTAAAAAATAATGCAGTACATTAAAAAGGTCCAAAGTTTTTTTATTCTAGATTATTACAGTTTAGACAATTATATGCACTTTATTGTAAAATTTGCTGGAAGCCCTCAAGTTAGTCAAAACAAAACGGGATCAATCATTCCAACTGCATCATTTTTTCCTGATACAGTGAGGCGTTCTTGTTTTTAGCGTCTTTCTCATACCCAATGATTTCTATCCACCTCCGAATGAGCATCTGGCTGATTGCACTAATGCATCTTTTGTGCAGAATGTTAAATGAACCTGATGCTGATCTATAGCAGAGCTAAAAAAAAGTGCCAACAAACAAAACAAGTAAACTGAAGGCATAGAGATAGATTATACATTTTTTATCAGCTACTTATTGATCAAAGACTAAAAATACTAACAGCTTCTGAGCATAAATGACTTTTTTCCATGAATAATAGCACTACTTCTGTCAACTGAAAAAACATTGGTTCTAAAACTTAGGGTTATAACCTTCTACATACCTGATCAGTTCTAGTTAAGTAATTTGAATTTGAAAATTATGATTGGGGTCAGACCTATTTCTACCTCCTAATTTCTTTTTATTATTCAGTTAATTGGGAATTACTGGAGCTGAAAACCTGTTTGTGTTTTAGGGGAACAGCAGGTATATTTCAGCTAAATTAAATCACGCTTTTCTGCTTCTCTCTGCATCTGAGCCACTCTGGATGCTATCTGAAGTGTTTTCTTCTAACACTTCAATTGTATTGCACAACCTCTAAAAGCTCAGGATGATTTAAATAATAAAGAGTAATGCTTTAGGTGCTTAATTTCTTTTATTTTTTTTAAAAAAGGGATAAGAAAATGAAGCTGAAATCAGGAAATAAATTGTAAAAGAAAATAGTGGAAATGGTGAAACTAAATAAGGTGTGGAGAAGTAGTGAGGGATCCAAATGTGAATTATTTAAAGATTTAGCAGAAAGGAACTGCTAGAGAAGGTGAGAAACTACAAAAATAACAACTTAGTGAAGCTGGAATAATTGCTCTGTCAGCAAATCAATACATGCTGACTCTCATAATCGCAAGTCATTTTTTAATAACAGCACAGTCGCATCTAATCAAGGCATGATCTGAATCTATACACTTTAATGCTGCAGCGACTACATGCTGTAAAGTGCGATAAAATAAACTCCATGTCAGGGTAATTAGTTTTTAAAAAGCTCTTTTACTGAGGATCCTGAAAGCTACTTGTAGGCTGTTCTACAGCTGGATGTCTAGATAAAAAAAACTCAATTCAAAAGACTTGACATCAGCCAAAAATGCAACAAAAGCAGCAGCTTTTACACCACATTACATTTACCATGAATACACAAAGCATGTCCATCAGAGTCTGGGAGGTTTGTATCTTTTGTCTTGGCATGTCTTTAGTTGGCGCCGTTCACAGAAAGGCAAATTTGCAGAAAGCACATTTATATAGACAAAACAAACTTTTATAAACAAATAAAACAATAACCTAGCAATAGGAAGCAAATGGAAGGAGCAGCAATGCATAAGCTTAACATGATCTCAAGGCATGGCTGCTGAACGCACTAGTGAATTGGTAAACGGATGCACATATCTGAACAACAAATGCTAGTAACGCTAGGCTAATGTATCTGTCTACCTCTAAAACTTACCACCTTCCTCACATATAAAACGAACCCTACAATCACCAGTCATTTTAGAAGCTACATCTTTTCAGTTCAGAGAGCAGCAACCCAACATATTTAGGTGTTTAAAACAATTTCCATTACAAATTGGTGCAAAAATCTATTAATATTTAGCTATTGTGGAAAAACCATTTCACAATGGCAATGTTTCTATTTAATAAGAAATGCAATGATAATCCAATAACTCAACAACAACAACAAAACAGGTTCTTTTATCCTTCTACTTCCTGTCCTTAAGTCTTTTTCACTAGAAGCAACATCTGGTTGTTTTTTTGACTTCTGTGATGGGAAAAAAAAGAAAAAAAAAAACAATTGTATTCTGTTGCAGTTTTCCAAAACATAAATTTCGATATAGCTGAAACACCCCTCATTTTAGCACTCAAACAAAAAAATATCAAAAATGAGTATTTTTTATGTTAATAGATCGTTTCCATTTTGCAAATTTTTAGGAATTGTACTTTGCACCAATTGATGGTCAGTGGAAATGCAGATACAGCGTAGGAGTAGTTGACGTTTAAGCAGAGTTTTCAAGCAGAGAAAGGAGGATGACATTTAATTAATGGTTGATTGAGCTGAACATGGCTTCTTAAAGAAAGTTTATCTACAGAGATTATTTCAATGTGCAGAGCATAGTCCTAAAAATATAAAACAAAAAACCCACATGTCTAGAGATTAGTTGCACATATCTATATCATCTTTATTTTTGCTGATGCTGTAGATACTCTCATAAATGTCATCTATACATCTTATTTGTTAGAGATTGAGAACCTCGAGTGCTATTCTTGATTAGAGTTCATCATTGTGCTCACTTGAATCATAAAAAAGTAAAATATTCATCAACTTGGCCACAAAAAAGTTGAAGGGATTTAAAAAAAAATAAGCATTTGCCAGAAACCACCTAATCTTTCATATATTTGGGTCATTCTTTATGAAAGTTGGAACAGACTAGATAGAAATATAACGCATTGGAGGAATCTCAAAGAGTTTTATGAGAAAAGCACTTTCTACCCAACCTTCGCTCCTCTATAAAGGTCAACTGTAACAAGTGTGTGAAGCTAATGGGAATAAAAACCGAAAATACAAAAATTGTATTCATGCTTTTCAAAAATCTTGTTTAGCAGACTTTCTTGTTTCCATTTAAGATCCAGCTTGTTAACTAAAAAAAGAAAAACCAAGAACCACTTACCTTCTCTGGTGCAATTAGATAACCTATTGTCATGAATTTGCAGTCAGTTACAAAATCCTTATTCCAAAATGAAAAGCATCATTGTAGGTCAAGAATGTAACAGGTAAAAACGAAGAAAAAACGAGGAAAATTTCAGATGTACACCCACGCCCTGAGACTACATTAAAGGGCTCTAAAGTGACGGGTGTCATCTGGGAAATTCTCTGTCATCCACAACGACAAAGACTCCTGCCTGAGCTGTTTTCTCTAAATCATAAGCAGTCATTGCTCTCCTGCTGCTAACGGGCACATTGTTGAATCTTGGTGAAAACTGCTTCTTTATTTTGCTTTGCACCATAAATTCCTCCAAAAAAAGATCAGTTTCATAAACACTTAAAAAGGAGAATTGAATGACCCTTAAGAAAGATCCAAAAGGCTTATATAGTGCTACTTGCGGTTGTTAAGTATCAGATGAAAAAAAGGACCTTGTACTGATCTTAAAAACTCAGTGTGTCGTCAATTAACTCTGTCTCTTCGCCGCTGTTAAAATTCAGTATCAGGAATATTGAGGGAGACTCTTTAGGAGAGTCCACAGAGATGGCTGTGCTCTACAAAGCACCTGGGGGTGTTGATGGTCCTTAGGGGGGATTCTGATGGGTTGCTAACTCCCTCGTCAGAGTGGTTTCGCTCACATGCCTCTTTGGAATGAGAGTCAGGTGAGGGAAGGTGGGAGGTGAATCTTTTGAGTATTGTTCCTAAAAGTGCTTTGCATGTAGGTGACAAGTTATATCTGAGACCACCTCCTATGTTCAGGGAAGGTTTTTCCAGAGATTTCTCACTCACAGTATTGAATAACATTGACCAAAATAACACCTTCAAACTAAAACTTCTCTGAAGTGTGTGTGTGTGTGTGTGTGTGTGTGTGTGAGTGTGTGTGTGTGTTACAGTGTGCCTCTGGGCCACATTGTAGTTGGTGTTGTAGATCATCTGATGGTGGCAGCTGGAATATGCAGATGTTTCTGTGGG